>JBBPBX010016140.1:19060-40619 GCA_038048925.1 Garcialebias charrua | reverse complement strand
GTGGTGGTGGTGGTGTGGTGTTGGTGTTGTTGTTGTCTGTGTTGGTGTTTGTGTTGGTGTTGTTGTTGCGGCTGCTGTTTCTTTTTTTTCACACAATAAATACAATGAAAACCCAATAAAACAATAAACCTACTTATGTAAAAAACATATATTTTAAAATATACCTGCACATGTCCTCGTTTATTTTCATAATTTTCATCTTTTTTTTCTTGTCACTCCTTCATCCTCGCTTTAAACTAAAATCTGAATTTTAAAAACACGTAACAAACGATTTAATATTTTTCTCTCGTTGTGTTTTAAATAATTAGATTTTAGGAGGTGATTGAAATGAATGGACAAAGTAAAACAGACACGCGTGTTTGTTTCCAGGTGGTGGAGACCAAGAGGCCGCCTCCGTCTCTCGCTCTGAGGCCGCCGCCTCCTCCTCTGTAAGCACGTCTACCTGTCCTGATCACACCTGGTCGCGTCGTGTCGCACTGTTTTCTGAAATGTTCCTTTTATTTGTGTTTCCATCAGAAAACCGAAACCTGCTGCATCTCAGCCTCTGGTGCCTCAAAGACCTGCCCCCACACCACCTGTTTAACCAACCAGGGGCCTTCCTACCTTCACCCTCCTCCTCCTCCTCATCGCCTCCTTCCTTCCTAACCTCAGCCGGTTCCCAGCAACAGCCAGGAACGGGTCTGTGAGACGGGTCAGAGGAGGAACCGGACTCAGAACGCAGCGGGACGGAAACGAAGCTGCTCCTCTTTGCTCCTCCGCAGCTCTGTCAGGTGACGTCATCTGTTACTGAACCAGCCAATCAGAGTGCAGAACAGCCAAAGCGACACAGATCCTCCTCCTCCTGTCGTTACATGTTGGTCCTAGCATTGGGACAAAAATCATGGTTTCATATTGGGTGTTTAGCTGCCCAACAAATAATTTATTAAACATTAAGAAATGGTTAAAAACACAAGACGGAGCTGATAAGTCCCTCTATGCCAGGGGTGCTCATTACGTCGATCGCGATCTACCGGTCCATCGCGGAGGCATTACTAGTAGATCGCAGCGTGACATTAAAAAATTGTCAGCCTATCAAACATCCCGTCACTTGATTGACATACAGGGCAGCCAATCAGATGACGAGCTTTAGGTCACCGCTCATGCTAAAAACAACGGCGCGAAGCGCAGCAAAACATACAAACAATCTGAGAATTACCTCAGATTTTAAACCCTTGCTAAAACATGAGTGAGAAACTTGGACCAAGTAAGAAGGCAAAAACAAATCACTTTCAAACAGAATGGGAGGTGGACTTTTTTTCCAGTAATTTTTCACTCACCAAACTTCAAAAGCGAAAGCCGCCACCGAGGAACCAAAGTGCATGATGCCGGTCTTTGTCTGCACACGCCTTTCAGGAAGCATTCCATCAACGGGTGATGAAACACCGTCGCCCTGGTGGAGGAGGAGGTGGCGGCTGCAGCGTACGTTTTAATCGTGCTCAAAGCCAACGTCCTGTCCATAAGCAGCTGCAGAAAAGATGCAGTGCAGTTCAGGACAGGAGGCGGGGTCAACACGTCTACACACCCGCGCTGAAACGCCGTCCAACGCCGTGCAACACGCTGCGACAGAGGCCGCTCGTGCGTTTTGTATCGTGCACATCACATCCTAGGAGAGACCCAGCCTCTCTAAATGTTCAGCGACCAGACCCCGAGGTGCTGGGTGACCACCAGGAAGTTCTCGACCGTTCCTCCCACCTCTGCAGCTGCAGCGGGCGGTCTGATACCAGCTGCTGCAGGCGCAGGAACCGTGATGCACCCGTGTGCTCTGGAGCAATTGGAGGGAAGGCGTAAAGCTGTTTGTTCGGTCATGGCCGGTGTGTGAACACGTCCGCTCCCAGCGGGGGTTTGTCCCGTGGACTCTGTGAGAACCAGTTTGTGTCGATAAAGTCGAGGGCCTTGTCCAGCGGTCGGCTCTCTGGAAGCAGGAAGTACTCTTCGCCTGAAGCGAAGGCGGCCGCCTGGCGTTGTTCTATTTCGTATAGGCCTCACCCTTTAAAGGTGGAGTCTGCAGTTTCTGTAGAACATCAGCACTTAGAAAAAATTTCAACAAGCAAAGCATTCTGATCCCTCCCCCTCAGAGCCATATATGGCTCTGCCCCCTTGTGGTCTGTTAAAATTCAAATTCAAGCTCTGTTTTTATTGGCTGATTCGAATTCAAGCTCGGTTTTTATTGGCTGGTTACAAACTTTGTTTTTATTGGCTGGAAAATGGCGGGTCACTTTTTCTTTTTAGAAATGCTTATTTACCACCTGGAGAAGCAAGGGGACAATATTTTTTTTTAGTTTTTTTCAGAGATTACCTCTCTAACATCAATCTAGTGACAGAGTGAAGAAATATGTTAAAATATATATTGTTAGAAAAGTTACATATAGCAGCTTTAAGGCTGTCTCTAGTGAGTTTATCCCTTCACGCACAGCACTGAAAAACTTTAGTCCACGCCCACCTGCTGTGTGGGCCCCGCCCCCGGTCCGTATAAATTACGGTGAGACCGGACAATCGGCTCCCATTTTTTTCTTCAGTCATCAAGCACTGTCTAAAGAGCGAAGAAGGAGATAAGATGTCCAGCACCAGCACTATCCGTCTGCCTGTCCTGCCAGACCGGCTACATTATGGACCATGACCAGCACGACATCTGAGATGGATGCCTGGGTCCCCGCCACGTAGGGGTTGAACGAGTACATAATTTCAAAACTCGACATTAACACAATAATACTCGAGTAGAGCTCGAGTAGTTGATGATGTCATAGGATCTCAAGATGCAAAAAATAATTAACTAACTAAAACCGCAACAAAAAAAAAGTAATTTATTATTTACATAAAAAGACCAACAAAACATTGGGAGCATATATTTTGCTCCTATCATTTATCTTACAGCTAATAAGTAACAGGAAACCCAAAACTGTTAGTTATTATTATTAAGCTGCAAAAGTGAAAAAAATGTGCGGCACGTCAAAAACAAAACTAAAAACAGTGGGCGGTTGACCACACCGCACCACCGCCTGTGGTGCTGCGCATTAGGTTTAGTTTTAGAGATTAATATGTTTATAAGTTTTTTCAATAGGTTTAGAGATTAATATTTTTTACCTTTTATTTGTGAAACAAGGTCAGAGGAAGCTGGTTCTGGTTCGGTCATTGGACCCGGTGTTACACCACATTCTGTGACCTGCAACAGTTCATGCAACACCGCCCCCTACGGTCACAATATACGGTGGTCACAGAATATGGTGTAACACCGGTTCGCAACGCGCTCCAAACAGGAAGTTGATTCATTTTCTGTTCTGTAACTGCGACGTGATGACGCCACTACGAATACTCGACGTGAAATTAAAAAACTCGATAGAGGTCCAAGCAATCGATTACTCGAGTGGTCTGTTAAAGCCCTAACGTCGACCTCGCCATCTCCTTCCCTCCCTGTGAGCTCCTGTCTTCCGAAGAGAGACAGAGACGAGCAGCCTTGTTCAAAGCTATGGCTGAGGAGTGGTTTTCCGTGGCGAGGCACTACCGTACTCGCTGGACGACGCCATCGCCTTTTTTGGTGAAGAGCTGCGCAGTGAATCGGATGATTCCTCCGGTAAAGGCGATGCTGGCAGCAGCCCCGCTGCTTTTTCCCACCTGGAGCGTGTGATGGCAGAAGAAGGACGGTCGAGCGGATGCTCATCCACCTCAGGTCTTCCTATGTCAGCGACCACTCCGCTCCCAGCTGTCTGCGCTCTCCTCTTGGAACTGCCCAGCATAATCCAGGAGGCCGCTAGCGCAAAGGGACTCTCCGTCCCTCTCCCTGCCCAGCCCCGATCGGATGATCTGGCGGGAAGGTTTGGCTCTGCCCCGGCTCGTCGCCCTGACCTTGGGCAGAGTTTTCCCTCGGTTCCTCCTCTGGAGCCAAGTCTTGCAGAGTCGTTTGAGGCAAAGTCTTCCAGGATGGACCAGCGACCGGTCCCTCCAGGGAAGCACGACCAGACGATCATTAAGCTCTCCAACCGAGCTCATCAGTGTTCGTTCCAGGCGACCGTGGCAAACAACAACAACGTCGCCCTGCTGGCCTTGAGCTCAGCCCAGGTGTTGCACGTCGCGAGACAGCTGCTGTGCTGGGCACTAAAACACCTGCTCTCCATCAGAGCAGTGTACATCCCCGGCGTCCTGAGCAGAGGAGCCGACATCATGTCGAGGGGCGGCCCTCGCCACGGGGACTGGAGCCTCCATCCCTGGGATGGGGCCACAGCAGGTGGGCGTGGACTAAAGTTTTCAGTGGTGCGCTGCACGAGAGGGGAAACCCCCAGCGATGGTCTTAAAGGACGACGGCTGTACGAGACCGAACACAAGCAGAAATCGATTGTTTGTGTTTATAGTTCAATCATTTGAAGAAACAACGTTTTATCTGCTGATTCTTTAGGGACCCCCCCCCCCCCTCATCTTTATGCCCACTGTTGTCCGACTGTTCAATTCTCTGATGCGTTTTTATCGTCACTGGGCTAGGTAAACGCAGCACGCTTTAAACTCGTGTAACTGTGAATTAACACACCTGTGCAACGTTCCCATGAATGACGTGCAAACTTTCTGGCCACAGTTTAAATATATCCATCAGGCCTGGACTTCGATGGCTTCTGGTGGTTTTGGTGTGAGACTGAGGTGGAACGGGAGAGATAACTCAAAGTTCAGCCACGATGCTCTCCGGTTGCAAACACGCAGAATTTAGTGAAACGCAACACGATTTTTTTCTCTCTCAGTTTTTGATTAATTGAACAGTCTCCAACAGTTGCAGCACAGTTAATAAACGTTTGACTCATCTTTTAATTTGAAAAACTCTAGTGTCCCACCTGGTTTGGAGTCAATATATTTGGGTCGGCAGGAGGCGCTGTAGGACTAACAACCGGTTTCCTGTTTGAAAATATAGATTTGTTTCTGGTTCAGCATGAATTAAAATGGAGCGGAGTTACTTTTGTTGATCGAGTTCACCTGTCGGTATAAAGAAGATAACCTCACTCTGATTGGCTGTTATCAGTTGCAGGGGGCGGAGCCTGCACCTGCTCTCTTCTGTTCGTCTCTGACTGAAAGCACTGTTGTCACTTCTGCGCAGCACTGTCATAGGAATGTAACCACACCGAGCTGCTGCCCCCCCACGGCCCGGACCACCCGTCGTTTGTCTTTGCCCAGAATCGTAAATCCTGCGTCTGCGTGCAGGACCTGTTTGTTCGGTACCTCGTGTTTCTGCAGGGAACATTTGCACGTTTCAGTTCCCTAAAGCCCGTCGGATCAGGTCGTGTCACAGCAGGGACTTTTACTATTCTTCACCAGTAAACCAAATGTGTCTGCACCCAGCGGACCTGCTTCTGCATCGCTGCGTGAAGAGGACGTGCTGTTCCACCTGCAGAACCGTTTCTTTGTTTTTGCACAGGATCACGAGGGCTCTGCGTCTACAGCTAACTTCGTGCCGTTTGATTGTTTTCATGCCGAGGTGTGAGACACGAGAAGACGTGAGACGTCACTCAGCTGCTGAGCGCTCCATCAGACCGAAGAAGGAAGAAATCACTAAAAATGTGCAAATCTCACGAGACTCGAACCAGCTCAGAGGATGGGTCATGAAACGCTTCTCCACTGAGACAAACCAGTTCATCCAGTCAGACTTCACATTTGAGTAATTTAATAATAATAATGAATTCAATTTATAACACACTTTTCATTAGTGAAAATCTCAAAGTGCTACACACATTGAATGCTAAACACATTCATACACCGGTAGTGGCAGACTACCATGCAAGGTGCTTTCCAGTCCTACTGGGAGCAACTCGGGGTTAAGTGTCTTGCCCAAGGACACGACACCTGCACGCCACAGTTTAAAACAGGTGTTGCACAAATTGTTGTGCATGACTGTCAGCTACTACCACGCCATGTTTTTAGCTCAGCATCTGTAGAATTGATGGAGTTATAACCATTTATGTGTTTGCTAAAGTGGATTAGCTGTGGTGGCCATCTTGAATCAGCTCGGAAGGCTCATCGGTTTTATGTTTATATTTGTTTATGTTTATTAAATTTGTTCTTTTTTTTTTACAAAAGAAACACAATACAAGACAATCCCATAAATGATAATGTACAAAACCAACCAACTATGGTTTTAGACGTTCATACGACAATTACTCTCTGAGAGTTTCAATAAAGTCCACTGGTTGGTGAGATATTTTGCTAACAGATGAGCACACATTACATTTTGTTTCCATTATCACACAGAAGTGTTTAAAAAGGCTTTAGTACTTATTTGTGCTGAATCATGTAAAGATGGCAGTCATTGGGTGGCTTACCTCTGAGCAAAGTTTAAATTACCGTAGATGTTTGATGTCTACGGTGGCCCAGAAGGGAAAGGAAAAAAACATTTAAACATGTCTTTAAAATAGTTTTTTTTTTTATCTGGTCACTGTAGGTTTGTTTTAATCCCAAGCACTGAACCCTAACATGACGGTACGTATTTATCACTGACTGCAGTTTAATTCTGTTAATAAAATGTGGAGTTCCTCAGGGATCAAATACACGTAATAACCTTTCATTTTATAAATGGATAAAATAAAACCTGCTGTTCTGTCAGCCAGCCGACCCAACAAAACAAAGCTGGCTATAACTCCGTCCACGTTACAGATATTAAAATTTAACTTGCTGTTGTAGCTGATTGTTATATATGCCAAACAAATTCTTGATGCGACTACGCTGTGACTGTGCACAATGTTTTAAAGATATGATCATAAACCTAGATCATAAGATGATCTTTGTTTAAAACTGGCGTGAAATACATTAAACTGATCAAATAGTAAAGCTGTTCTAATAACACTACTGACATGTTAACAGATCTTTCACCAATCTGGGTTAAATGGCATTAATCTTCGCTAATCTAGTCTTTTTTTTTTTGTCATGTTTAAATGTATCAACAAAAGTTTAAGTTGGTTTGAGTCTGAGTGTAAGATTTGTTTAAAGAAATTCAACGCAACACTTCATTTAATTCATGATTTCTGTTGAAAGTTTAATCACTGTGGACTTCCAAAGTGTTACTCCCTGAGTTTAGTCTTTCAGGCAGGAAGAATCTGCCATCCTGAGCAGTGTTTGTTGCGTTTTATATGTTTTCACTCCATTCTTTTACACGTATTGTAAATCATATTAACATGTCCACAGGAATATGAAGTCGTTCTGTCATGATGCCACGTTCGCTGGCAGTACGACGGTATTTGACTTTCTACTGCGACGGTGCAGCCTGAGAGGTAACACTCAGGGCAAACAAAACCTCACCATGATAATAATAATAATTTTATTTAAAAGTGCCTTTCAGGACACCCAAGGACACTTTCACACTATGTTTATGCTCTTACGGAGGCGGTCGGGATGACGTCACTAAGGTGATGCATAGTTGATTTTACATAGGAACTGTTGCCGGTCGTCTCAAAAATATTGCTTTTTTAAAATAAATAAAAATGTATATCTGATGGAATCATGTGGAGTGACTGACGTTATAATTTCAAACAATAGTTGTGAGGAAAATACCTGAAACCGTTGCAGCTCAGGCCGGGGTTCTTTTGTTTTAATCTGTAATTTAATAAAAGTTTATTCAATCTGACTTTGGTTGTGTTGCTTCTGAGAATCTTTGAAAATGTGCAGAATTTGTCACCCAAAAAATCTAGTGGAAGAGTTTCAATGAAACTTGCACAGATTATTGTGCAACTATTTATTTTCAAGGTGACTTGTCATTTGCATCACATGAGGTGGAATGAAATTGTGTACTCAAGGTCCCAGTTTCTCCCATAAAAAAGCAAAAAGGTAAAGGTGGCGGAGACGAGCTGGTCTGAGCAGCCCAGTCCTCACCTCCTTCTACAGGTGTGCAGTGGAGAGCATCCTGTGCTCCAGCATCAACGTGTGGCATGGAGGCTGCACAGTTGCAGAGAGGAAAGCTCTACAGAGAGTGGTGAAGGCTGCACAGAAGATGTTGGAGTCAGTCTCCCCACCATCACAGACATTTACACCTCCAGATGCAGGAAGAGGACCACCTGCATCATGAAGGACCACACTCATCCAGCACACACACACTTTAGACTCATGGATAATCACATGTTGCTGCTGATCTGTTTCATGTTGTGTTCATGCGTGCTCATCTGCTCACACAGACTCATGTTCGTGCTGCTGTTCGTCTATTTTTTATGCTAGTGCTTGCTTAGGGTATTTTTAGTTTAAGGTTTTTCTTAGTTCATATCTTAGATGTTATTACTGTTTTTGAGCACCACAGATGCATCTTTGCTTTGAGGATGTTGATAGAGAAGTACAGAGAGGGTCAGAAAGAACTCCATTGTGTGTTTGTGGATTTAGAAAAAGCATATGACAGGGTGCCAAGAGAGGAGGTGTGGTATTGCATGAGGAAATCTGGAGTGGCAGAAAAGTATGTTAGACTGGTACAGGACATGTATGAAGACAGCAGGACATGATCTCGGCCCTGACCTCTCTAAATGATTTTCAGAATCTGTTGGAATCCTGGCAAAAACCAATGCTGATTTGTTTTTGATTTTGTACATCTACCTTATAATGTTGCTAGTTTTTGCTACTTTTTCTTTTGTCTATTGTTTAATGTACTTGTACCATTGCTGTTCATCATTCTTTAGTTTGTAGCAGGTCGCTTTTGTAAATGAGCCCTCGAAGCTCAATAAGATTTACCTGACTTAATAAAGGTTGAATGAACATGTATGAGGACAGCAGGACAGTGGTGAGATGTGCTGTAGGAGTGACAGATAGCTTCAAGGTGGAGGTGGGAGTGCATCAAGGATCGGCTCTGAGCCCCTTCTTGTTTGCTCTGGTGATGGACCGACTAACAGATGAGGTCAGGCAGGAATCCCCATGGACTATGATGTTTGCAGATGACATTGTGATCTGTGGTGAGAACAGGGAACAGGTGGAAGAGAACTTGGAGAGGTGGAGGTATTCACTTGAAAGAAGAGGAATGAAAGTCAGCCGTAGTAAGACAGAGTACATGTGTGTGAATGAGAGGGAGGAGGTGGAACAGTGAGGCTACAAGGGTCAGAGGTCACAAAGGTGCAGGACTTCAAGTACTTGGGGTCCACTGTCCAGGAAAATGGGGAATGTGGTAAAGAGGTGAAGAAGAGAGTCCAGGCAGGATGGAGTGGATGGAGAAAAGTTTCAGGAGTGATTTGTGACAAAAAGGTGTCAGCAAAGGTCAAAGGAAAAGTTTACAAGACAGTGGTGAGACCAGCTATGTTGTATGGTCTGGAGACAGAGACATGGACAAAAAGACAGGAGACAGAACTGGAAGTGTCAGAAATGAAGATGCTGAGGTTCTCCTTAGGAGTGACAAGGATGGATAAGATCAGGAATGAGATCATCAGAGGTACAGCACATGTTGAACAACTGGGAGATAAAGTTAGGGAGGCCAGACTGAGATGGTTTGGACATGTCCAGAGGAGGGACAGTGGTTTGGACATGTCCAGAGGAGGGACAGTGGTTTGGACATGTCCAGAGGAGGGACAGTGGTTTGGACATGTCCAGAGGAGGGACAGTGGGTATATTGGTAGAAGGATGTTAGAAATGCAGCTGCCAGGAAAAAGACACAGAGGAAGGCCAAAGAGGAGATATATGGATGCAGTTAGAGAGGACATGGAGGTAGTTGGAGTGAGGACAGAGGATGCAGAGGACAGAGTGAGGTGGAGGAGGATGACTCACTGTGGCGACCCCTGAAAAGGGAAAAGCCGAAAGAAGTATTTTTGTTGCATGCTATAGTATTTGTTTTTGCTGTTTTGTTTTTTTTTAATTTAGGCGAGTCGAGAAGGTTCGTCTCGTCCTGAGCATTACATTGCATGTTGACGTTGTGTTGATTTTGCATATGAAAAATAAACATAACCTGAACCTTAACCAGAAGTTGTAGCATAACATTAGTGAACTGAAACAGCCGAAAAACTGAAGTACTGTAGATTTAAGACCAAAATAACATTAAGAAGAAAATATAAACAGGAACGATGTTAATGCTGAGTCAGAATTCACACAAATAGAGATTATAAAACACAAATGTAGTTTTAACTGTATATAATAAAACCCAATCCCACCTCAGAAACTGGGAAATCTAAAAAAGTTAAGGATACCACATGAACATCTTCATCCCTGAAAGAGTGACCTCTGACCTGGAGATGAGTGTAGACCACAGAGTTCTGACCTGATGATGTTGATCTGTGCTGGCCCATCCTTTTGGCCAGTGGCTGTTTAGTTTCCCTGATGTAAGACTGATCACAGCCCTCCTGACACTGAACAGCATACACAATATTACTCTGTTTGTGCCGGGGGACTGGATCTTTGGGATGAACCAGTCTTTAATGTATTTTGGGGTTTTAAATCCACTGGGACATTGTGTTTAGAAAATCAATGTCTCTGAAACTCCTGCAACATCTGGAATGACCACTGGTCTGGGTCTGGGTTCCTTCTTTTCACCTGATGGCTGCTGGAGTCCTGTTTGGGTTTCTTCTCAGGAACTTCACACAGACTCTTCCACTGGTACATTTTCATACAGTATTTAAATCACTTCTTGGTCTGCTGCCTTCATACATCTCCTATGTCACTGCATGAGTGCAGCTACAGCGTGCGCTCTCAGGACATGATTACCTGCAGTGTTCCGTCAGTGAGAACTGAACTAGACAAAAGGGCCTTCTCCTACTCTGCTCCTGCTTCCTGGAATATCTTACAAAAAGATCTGAAGCTCTCGGCCTTGACCTCTCTTAAGTGGCTTTGAACAAGATCTTCCGGCTCTTGGCGAAGCAGGTCGCTTCTCTTTCAGCTCCTCTCCTCCCTAAGTTTTCCTCCTCCCTGCTTTTGCATTTTGTCTCGTCTGCAACTCTTCAGTGCTCACTCGAACCAATTTGGAAAATGGATTTAATTGCGTGGGCTGTTTCCTTTATTGATAAAAATTTTTCCACAAAGCGCTCCGGACCAGGAGAGCGTGCCCCCTCAACACGCATGCGGTGGGCTACATTATGGACTCGTGGGGAGAATGGAAGTTAATGTGTCTGACCGTTCTTTCTGTCGAAGACATGGAAGATTTGTGGATCATTGGAATATTGGTGGCAGCTGCTCTGCTTTTTGGCTTAGGCGGAGGTTTCTGCTACTGGAGGCTGAGGGAGACTGCCGCAGCGATCAACGCGCTGGCGAAACTTCCTGCTCAACAAGATTCTTTTATCCGGGCTGTGACCTCAACGACCCAGCTGTTGTTTGAGCTGAATCGCACGATGGGAGCAGTGGTGGACAGCCGCGGACCTGCAGTGCGTTTTGGGACTCGTTTACAGCCGACCGGGCTTCATCAGGGGACAGATGGGGATTTGTAGCTCGGAACCAAGGGCGTAGATTTCATCTCATTATTGGGGGGGACCATAAACAGGGAAATTTTTTAAGAGCAATTTTGGGGGGGTCGGCAAAGTTACAGTGAAATGTAATGCAAAATGTACAGAGGGAAGTTTATCCAAACTGCATGCATATACTATGCAGAATAATCAACAATAATATTGATTTAAATGGCATGTATTTTATTTAGTAGTCTTAATACTACTATTAATCAGTACAACAGTGATACTCATTACTCTTGTTAAAAAATGTAATGTGTTCAATCTGCAGTACAATAGACGACAAATAATGACAAGTGGCAAAATGAGAATTTTGCAAAATAGGTCCCCTCTAAATATTGTTTAAATTTCAGTTTGGCTTGTATTCATAGATTGCTGTGGTCAGTGTCACTGATAATCTGGTACAACATCTTCCCAAAATCTTAATGCTTAAAAAGAAAACAGTTTTCAAGGAGAAGAAATACTTTAATGCAGGGGTCACCAAACTTTTTGAGACTGAGAGCTACTTCAGTGGGACCAAGAGGCACAAAGGTCCACTTGTTCGTTCCAAACAAATTTGCATGGTTCAACTTTAATCATAGTATTAATAATAATACATTTACATACATGTGAATATATGACTGCCTGATCACATCTGATCTGGTCTGTATTATTAAAGACTCCACACAATGATTTAGCTTGGTAAATATGATCAATTATTATTGATAATTACCAGTAGTGATTAGAACTCTCAATCAAGAACTTGAGTCCTCAGTTTGAATAATTTTTTGGCTCTTCTGTGCAAATGTAAATTGTTCTTAGCTTTGACTGGGAGTGTGGATGGTTGTTTGTCTCTTTGTCTGTCTCTGTGATGGACTGGAGACCTGTCCTGGGTGTCTCTGGGACAGACTGGAGACCTGTCCTGGGTGTCCCTGCCTTCACACAAAAGCAGCTGAGATTGGTTCCAGTCCTAAACAAGGGGGCATAATGGATTACTTATTAACTGATATTTAAACATAAACACTATTTCTTTTATGTTAAACTCAGTTTGTAACATTTGAAATTCGTTGTATTTTATAAATATTTTATTAACTGTTTTGTAGAAATGAACACGTTTGTAACATTCATTCAAAATATGCCTTAACAAATCTGTAGCATTTTTTAAGAACCTATTAAGAATAAAATGTTCCAGTTGCAGATACAAAATATCAATAATGTAATATAATAAACAGTGACATTTTTTAATTAACCATGTGACATAAGTATTGATCCTCAACATTTTTTATAATAATAATTTAAAGCCCTTAAAACAACCACAGCTGCAACAAAGTGCTACACATATGAAATCATTTTAACTAATCATCACATCTTCTCTACTCTTTTTTAATTAATTATCTTTCACATATTTTATCATTACTTCTTTCAAGAGCTCCACACCTGAAAATATGATGAATGTGAATCCATCCTGCTCAAAGCTGCGCTGACATTCTACTGTCTGTTGCAGAGCCCACCAGGGAGCTAGTTAGCATTGAAGCTAGTGTGTTAGCTGATGAAGTGACGCTCCAAAGTGTTTTTCTGCCACTAATGATGCACAGACACACTTGTCTTTCAACACTGTGAAAGACCTTTTCCTCCCAGTCACTGTCACCTATGTTTTAAGTAGCTACTTACTGGAAGTTAGTACTTTGTGCAGCAGCTCACTCCCCACCAGCGGCTCCGCGAGCCTGTGACCTCCGCTGCTGTTGTTGTTCCTTGTAAACATTGGACTAAACCATTTGCCAACAGAGAAGGGGGGGTGGGCAAAATTTCCTTCTTTTTTTTAGAATAATGGCGGATTTCTCTCTTTTTTTGCCTTTTTATATTTATATTGTTTAAAGACACGATTTCCTTTATTGAATTATTGGGGGGGACAGATCTATATTTCCCCAAGATTGGGGGGGTCCGGACCCCCCCGACCCCCCCAGGATCTACGCCTATGCTCGGAACCTCACATGATTCGGCGATTTGGACCTAGACAGCACCTGGACTTCAAGGCTGCAGTCAAAGTACACTGTAGCCTGCCCTGGAAAATAAATAAAGCAACTAATCTAATCGGGACTCAAAGCAACCTTGAAAAGAGGCTGACTGCAAAACTTCTCCTGGAGTCGAAAGCTGTTGAAAAACTGTCGCTGCCCCCCCTCCCCCCAGAGGTCTCTGTGTGCATTCAGATGGAGCCGAGCTGAGGCCATCTGCAGACTGTGCTTATCTGAAATGATTACTCACGGACTATCTCCCTGCTTGCCATCAAATGCAACATGTCTTTGTCTTTATCCGTGCTGAGCTGGTAGAGTTTTTTGACTTTATCATAGAATGTCCTAAGACAAAATGTGATAGATTCTTTTTTGAATACCAATGATTATCCGACTGTATGTTCCTTTTTTCCATATCTGATTGTTGGCGGCGCGGTTAATTACTGCTGCGGCTTTCCGTGCATACGTCCCTCTTAGGATGGTACGCGCTCCAATTGCAACACTTTGTACCTTGGTGCAAATATGCCAATAAAGATACTGTATATTCTATTCTATTCTATTCTATTCTATTGAGAATCTGTTGGACTCCTGGCAGAAACCAATGCAGACATGTTCCTGTTTTAGATTTTCTACATCTATTTATTTATTTGAGTGTCCCAATGATCCTAGGAGCTAAACAGTCAGGGGCTTCATGCCCCTAATAGGGTCACCCAAGGCAGACAGGTCCTAGATGAGGGACCAGACAAAGTGCAGCCCAAAGACCCCAATGATGAGTCAAATAATAATAATAATAATAATAATAATAATAATGAATTCAATTTATAACGCACTTTTCATTAGTGAAAATCTCAAAGTGCTACACACATTGAATGCTACACACATTCATATACCGGTAGCGGCAGACTACCATGCAAGGTGCTTTCCAGTCCTACCGGGAGCAACTCGGGGTTAAGTGTCTTGCCCAAGGACACAACGACACATGGTGTGGGGAACCGGGATTCGAACCGCCAACCTTCCGATCGAGGGACGACTGCATTACCACTACGCCACGGCCGCCTCAATAAATCAAATAAATGGACAGAATATTCCTCGCCCGGACGCGGGTCACCGGGGCCCCACTCTGGAGCCAGGCCCGGAGGTGGGGCACGCTGGCGAGCGCCTGGTGGCCGGGCTTTTACCCATGGAGCCCGGCCGGGCACAGCCCGAAGAGGAGACGTGGGTCCCCCTTCCCATGGGCTCACCACCTGTGGGAGGGGCCAAAGGGGTCGGGTGCAATGTGGAATGGGTGGTGGCCGAGGGCGGGGACCCTGGCGGTCTGATCCTCGGCTACAGAAGCTGGCCATTGGGACATGGAATGTCACCTCTCTGGTGGGGAAGGAGCCTGAGCTAGTGTGTGAGGTTGAGAGGTTCCGGCTAGAAATAGTCGGACTCACCTCAACGCATGGCTCTGGCTCTGGAACCAGTTTCCTTGAGAGGGGTTGGACACTCTTCCACTCTGGAGTTGCCCCTGGTGAGAGGCGCCGAGCAGGAGTGGGCATACTTGTTGCCCCCCATCTTGTGCCTATACGTTGGGGTTCAGCCCGGTGAACGAGAGGGTAGCCTCCTTTTGCTAGGGGGAAGGGCTCTGACTATTGTTTGTGCCTATGCGCTAAACGGCAGCTCAGATTACCCACCCTTTTTGGAGTCCTTGGAGGGTGTATTGGAGAGTGCGCCTCCTGGGGACTTCCTTGTTCTACTGGGGGACTTCAACGCTCACATGAGCAATGACAGTGAGACCTGGAGAGGTGTGGTTGGGAGGAACGGCCCCCCTGATCTGAACCAGAGTGGTGTTCTGTTATTGGACTTCTGTACTTGTCATGGATTATCCATAATGAACACCATTTTCAGGCATAAGGGTGTCCATATGTGCTGTTGGCACCAGGACAACCTAGGTCGCAGTTCGATGATCGACTTTGTTGTCGTCTCATCTGATCTATGGCCGCATGTTTTGGACACTCGGGTAAAGAGAGGGGCGGAGCTGTCAACTGACCATTACCTGGTGGTGAGTTGGCTCAGATGGTGGGGAAGGATGCCGGTCAGACCTGGCAGACCCAAACGTATTGTGAGGGTCTGCTGGGAACGTCTGGCAGAGTCTCCCGTAAGACTGAGCTTTAATTCCCACCTCCGGGAGAGCTTTGAACACGTTCCGAGGGAGTCAGGGGACATTGAGTCAGAGTGAGCCATGTTCATGATCAGTTTCCTCTATTGTCGAGGCAGTTTATCTGAGCTATGGCCGCAAGGTTGTTGGTGCCTGTCGTGGTGGCAACCCTCAAACCCGGTAGTGGACACCGACGATGAGGGATGCTGTCAGGCTGAAGAAGGAGTCCTATTGGGCATTTTTGGCCTGTGTGACCCCGGAAGCAGCTGATAGGTACCGGCACTCCAAGCAACATGCGGCTCGGGTAGTTGCTGAGGCAAAAACTCAGGCGTGGGAGGAGTTCGGAGAGGCCATGGAGAATGACTTCCGTACGGCTTCGAGGCGATTCTGCTCCACCATCCGGCGTCTCGGGGAGGGGAAGCGGTACGCTACCAACACTATTTATAGTGGGGGTGGCGTGCTGTTGACCTCAACTCGGCATGTTGTGAGTCGGTGGACGGAATACTTTGAAGACCTCCTCAATCCTACTGGCAAGTCTTCCACTGAAGAAGCGGAGCCTAGGGACTTTGGGTCGGGCTCTCCAATCTCTGGTGCTGAGGTCACCGAGGTGGTTAAAAAGCTCCACGGTGGCAGGGCTCCAGGGGTGGATGAGATTCGCCCGGAGTTCCTTAGGGCTCTGGATGTTGTGGGGTTGTGTTGGCTTCTGCGACTCTGCAATATCGCGTGGACATCGGGAGCAGTTCCCTTGGATTGGCAGACTGGGGTGGTGGTTCCCCTATTCAAAAAGGGGGACCGTAGGAGTGTGTTCCAACTATAGGGGGATCACACTCTTAAGCCTCCCTGGTAAGGTCTATTCAGGGGTTCTGGGGAGGAGGGTCCATCGGATAGTCGAACTTCGGATTCAGGAGGAGCAGTGTGGTTTTCGTCCTGGTCGTGGAACACTGGACCAGCTCTACACCCTCAGCAGGGTCCTGGAGGGTGCGTGGGAGTTTGCCCAACCAGTTTACATGTGCTTTGTGGACTTGGAGAAGGCATTCGACCGCGTCCCTCGGGGGGTTCTGTGGGGGGTACTCCGGGAGTATGGGGTACCAGGCCCTTTGATACGGGCTGTTAGGTCCCTGTACGACCGGTATCAGAGCTTGGTCCGCATTGCCGGCAGTAAGTCAGGCTCGTTTCCAGTGAGAGTTGGACTCCGCCAAGTTTGCCCTTTGTCACGATTCTGTTCATAACTTTTATGGACAGAATTTCTAGGCGTAGCTAAGGTGTTGAGGGAATCCATTACCTTAGAATCACTTCTCTTTTTTTTGCAGATTATATGGCCCTCACCCCGATAGTCGCTAAATGTTTTGAGAAACTGGTCATGTCCCACATCAAGGCAACCGTCAACATCAATGAGGACCCTCATCAATACGCATACCGTGAGAACCGATCAACAGAGGACGCCATTTCTTCCGTGGTCCACACTGCTCTCACCCACCTGGATCAGAAGGACTCATACGTGCGTCTGCTCTTTGTGGACTTCACATCTGCCTTCAACACCATGATCCCCCAAACTCTGATAGACAAACTATCTACACTTGGACTAAGCCCCTCTATTTGTAACTGGATACTAGACTTCTTAACAGACAGACCACAGTCCGTGAAGATCCACAACTTCTCCTCCTCCACCATAACCCTCAGCACTGGCTCTCCTCAGGGATGTGTGCTGAGCCCCCTTCTGTTCACTCTGCTCACATATGATTGTACAGCCACACTTCCAGGCTGTCATATTGTTAAGTTTGCAGATGATACAGCGGTGGTGGGATGCATCACAAACAATGATGAGTCCAGCTACAGACAGGAGGTGGAACACCTGGAGAGCTGGTGCAAAGAGAACAATCTTCACATGAATGTGAAGAAGACAAAGGAGATGATTGTGGACTTCAGAAGGAACAAACACACCCATGCCCCACTGAAAATAGGTGGGTCTGCAGTGGAAGTGGTCTCCAGCTACAAATACTTGGGTGTACACATGAATGATAACCTCAGCTGGAGCAACAACACCACCAGCCTGATCAAGAAAGGTCATCAGAGACTCTACTTCCTCAGACGGCTGAGACGTGCTGGTCTGAGCAGCCCAGTTCTCACCTCCTTCTACAGGTGTGCAGTGGAGAGCATCCTGTGCTCCAGCATCAACGTGTGGCATGGAGGCTGCACAGTTGAAGAGAGGAAAGCTCTGCAGAGAGTGGTGAAGGCTGCACAGAAGTCTGTTGGAGTCAGTCTCCCCACCATCACAGACATTTACACCTCCAGATGCAGGAAAAGAGCCACCTGCATCATGAAAGACCTCACTCATCCAGCACACTCACTCTTTGCCCCACTCCCCTCAGGACGGAGGTTGAGGAGCATCAAGTGTAGAACCACTAGACTGAGGAACAGCTTCTACCCTGAGGCTGTTAGACTCATGAATAAATAAAAATAAAATAAAAAATAAACACTGCAAAATATCACATCATACTGATGCTGATCTGTTTTCTTGTTGCTGTGTTCATCTGTGACCATCTGCTCATACAAACTCATGTTCGTGCTGCTGTGTATTACTAGTTGATGCTTTTCTTAGTTAGTTCTAGATGTTATTACTGTTTTTCTCTTTCATTTGTTGTTGGATGTAACTGGGACCTCGTGTACATAATCTCGTTTTCATCTCATGTACCACATGCGGTGCAAATGACAATAAAGACTCTCTCTGACTCTGACTGACTCTGACCTATTGGCTTCATCAGGTCGTGATCTACAGCTTTCACTGGAGCGGTTTGCAGCCGAGTGTGATACGGCCGGGATGAGGATCAGTTCCTCCAAATCCGAGGCCATGGTCTTGAGCCGGAAAAGGGTAGCATGCCCTCTCCGGGTCGGGGAGGAGGTCCTGCCCCAAGTGGAGGAGTTTAAAGGGGACCACATATAGGTCTTTAAATTTTTTATGTTATGTCTGTGTGCTATCTTGACAATATTAATTCATTTTAATACACAAAATAATTCTTAGATAATTAATTATACCCTTTTTAATTCTGCCATTTTTAACTTTCGTTTTGAACGACCGGTTTCTGATACTGAGTTCTGAAGTCCACGCCCTTCAATGATCTGTTTACGCCCTCTGTAACAGCCAGTATCTGTAATGTGTTGTTGTCTTAAAATGAGCTCTTTTTTATTACTCATTTGACTTACGCCAAAATTACACTACTTGCTGTCCGCTCCTTAGGTCGCAGCTGAGTGTCTCAAACTCCAATTTCCACCACCTCCGCTCAGCTCAGGTCCGCCTGCATGCGCCGCTCCGAGACGCATGCGCGGGATTTGCGAGATCGCGCGGTAAATAAAGTGATAAATAAGTAAGTCAGAACAAAACAATTCATTCGGTGGAAGAAGGAGAACAACAGTAGAGACTGCTACCTTGATCTTCTCTCGTAAATGAGCGACAGGACATGGTTTGAGCAACAGGAAGTGAGGTATTACATTTTCAGAATAAAATACTTTATTTATTTATTTATTTCTTGTATTGCGTTTGTAGGCGTAGTCATAAATGATAGTTTGAAAGCATTTTTGTACAAATGGTGGTTTAGTCCGCCCGTGGTGATTTTATTTTGTAAATACGGAAGTTGTGCTCGTTCCTTTTCCTGTTGGTGCCTCCGCACAGCTCCGGCGTCCGGCAGAAATAGAAAAATTTCTAATTTTGACGGACTGCCGTCCGCTCTCCACAGCTCGCTGCCGCCGTGCGGAGCCAGTGTAAATTCTGTCATTGATTATAATGGGTGCGTATTTGCTGCGGAGGTCGGACCGGAGCGGGGCGGAGCCGTAACGCATGTAGTGTGTTTTTGGCGTTACTGTTAGTGCTAGCTTAAGATAACTTACCGAAACCCGTCTGAGCGCGCCACAATTTGCTGCTCCTTTTAGCATTAGACCACCCGAATCCGATGCTAATGTTAGCTTGTTCCTCTTCCGGTGTTCGCCAGCTCTGCTCATTGCACGCGGCGATTTTGGGAGTTATCGCTGTTCCAGTCAAGACACACGCAAAGTTCACCAAGTGTCTCCCGTAAATTAATCCATAAGGAGAAGGTCCTCGCTGCTGCGAGGCTGTACAGTTGAAGCTCCGCTCCATCGCGCCAGAAGAGGGTCCCGTTGCCGCCGGTCCCTACGCCGGGGGTCTGCTCGTTTAATTTTTGCCGGCTGCGCGTTGGGAGCGATCGCAAATACACTAAAAATTGAACTAAAACATAAAAATAACAATTATACTTTATTTATAAAGCCATTTAAAAAAACCACAGCTGCAACAAAGTGCTGTACACATGAAATTAAGAACATATAAACAAAAGATGAGATGAAATCATGAAAAACAACAGTCATGTGTTTAATACAGAAGTGGGTTGAGCCTAACCAGGGGTTGCTAGGTGAGGGGCTGGACTCAGGTTGTGGTGGGTTGTGGCTGCGGTTTGTGACGTCACAAACCGCAGGAAGTGAGGAACGAACCGTTTTATCACAGACAAATAAATCTACTTAGAGTAAATAAACCACTGGGTGCATTTCTTTGGCCTTAGGACTGTTTTTTTATGAAGTACATACCCAAAGTAGAGTAAAAAAAAACATTAAAATGTGAATTTTGCATGTGTGGTCCCCTTTAAGTATCTTGGGGTCTTGTTCACGAATGAGGGAAAACTAGAGCGTGAGATCGATAGGCGAATAGGTGCAGCGTCAGCAGTGAAGCGGGCGCTGTACCGGTCTGTCATGGTGAAGAGAGAGCTGAGTCAAAAGGCAAAGCTCTCAATTTACCGATCGATCTACGTTCCCACCCTCATCTATGGTCATGAGCTTTGGGTTGTGACCGAAAGAACGAGATCTCGGATACAAGCGGCTGAAATGAGTTTTCTCCGCAGGGTGTCTGGACTCTCCCTTAGAGATAGGGTGAGAAGCTCAGTCATCCGGGAGGGACTCGGAGTAGAGCCGCTGCTTCTCCACATCGAGAGGAGCCAGTTGAGGTGGCTCGGGCATCTGGTTAGGATGCCTCCTGGACGCCTCCCTGGTGAGGTGTTCCGGGCATGTCCCACCGGAAGGAGACCCAGAGGAAGACCCAGGACACGCTGGAGGGACTATGTTTCTCGGCTGGCCTGGGAAAGCCTTGGGATTCCTCTGGAGGAGCTGCTCCAAGTTGCTGGGGAGAGGGAAGTCTGGGCCTCCTTACTTAGGCTGCTACCCCCGCGACCCGACCCCAGATAAGCGGAAGACAATGGATGGATGGATCAGCAGAGAGCTGGCCAGCACCGTGCGGACAGGTGGAGGAAGCTGGCAAAGAAACAGGTGTGTAAAAAGGAAGGAAACATCCCCTGATCCAAGTAACGCCAGCATGTTCTCCATCAGCTCAGAGGGCTTGCGATCCCCCAAGCCACGCAGGGACATCAAACGGTCAGCCCGCTCCGCATCTGACAGTTGGTAAAGCCGTAGTAAGTTCTCCTTGAGCGCAATGTACTTGTTAGTGCTTTGTGGGTCCCACAGCAGACCCATCAGATGGCGGGTGGAACTAGAATCTAAAGCAGCAACATGAAAGTCTTGTCTGTGGTTATCCCACAGAGATCAAACTGGGCTTCCACATGCTGGAACCATGGCTCCGGATCGTGTTGCCAGAACTCTGGAAGCTTAATTACAGCGGCAAACAAAGTGGATGAAGCGATGACAGGAGACGAGCCAACGGAGGTTGGAGCAACGTCTGCCCGGCAAAAAACTTGGTCCGAAAACACGGCCGATGAAGAAGCAGTGTCAGCATCTGGTGAGTTCTCATTCGAAAACATGTTCAGATGTTTGGGATCACCAATGTGGAAGTTGGCAGAAAGAGAGGAAAAATATTTTGCGTCTCAATTTATTCTCAACGTCTTCCAACTTCAAGCTCAGGAGAAACAATTAAATTACAACAGTTGAACTGTTCTCTTTATATTCTGTCCCTTTCACAATAAGAGCACATTCTGATGTGAAATATATACATTTGTGTCTGCCACTATATATATATATATATATATATATAT
>JBBPBX010016139.1:34895-48552 GCA_038048925.1 Garcialebias charrua | reverse complement strand
ACCAGACAAATTAAACTTAAAATTATAATTCTAATTCAAACAGAATAACCTATTGTCAAGAATAATTATGGTGCGTGATTTTTTTAAACCCAAAATATTTTCTAAATAACGAAATATGAAGTTATTCGTGCAGAAGATCCGTCTGGATGACAGCAGACTGACGCTCCTAAATTATACGACAGGTCCGGACCACTCGTAAATTTTGTTCGTATCTGAAGAAAATCGTAGGATACGAAAACATTGTTGAATGCCACAAATGATCCTAAATCACTCGTACGCACAGTGTAAGAACAAATCTGTGCATACGAATGGTTCGTGCATGAGGGCCACTGACAGATGGATTGATGACAGACTGGAGTGTGTTGAAAAGCGTCCTTGGCCGGTTGGAGCTGGTGGAGATTAAATTGGAGAGGTACTGTGACTTGGCCTGTTTCACAGCATTATGATACTCACAGAGACAGTCTCTCAGTATTCCTTGAGATACATGAAGCCGGTCGCGCTTCCATATTCGTTCTGCTTTTCTGCAACGTTGTCGAAGAGCTCGCGTCGTTTCGTTGAGCCATGGTGAAGGTTTGTTCTTTGAAGATGCCTGTTTGAGAGGAGCGATGGAGTCCAAGATCGTTGTGCAGGTGTGATGGAAGGAGCTGATGAAGTCCTCAGGATGTAGAGATGGGTCCAGGCTGACAGCAGAGCAGAATTCAGTGCTCTTAAAGGCATCAGTGAACTGACTTGGAGTTAATGGGGTGATGCAGCGGGAGAAACGTGCTGGGAGAATAGCTTTCGGTGCAGGAGAGGTGAAAAATTCGAATAATATGGGAAAATGGTCTGAAATACAGGTGTCCAGGATCTCCACAGCAGGTATTTGTAGGCCGTGGGAGATAATTAAATCGAGTGTATGACCCTGACTGTGTGTGGCCCCCGAGACCGACTGTGACAGGTTGAAAGAGTCCAGGAGGTCCTGAAACTCACATCCAAGCTGATTACTTGGGCAGCAGGTGTGTACATTGAAGTCCCCACAGAAAAGCCAAGAGTCAAACTTTGGCATTAGGTCAGCCAGTAGTTCAGAAAACTCACTGAGAAAGTTTTTGTTGTATTGAGGAGACCGATAAAAGAGGCCACACAGAATAGGTTTTGCAGATTCCAGCACAAAAATCATGCTTTCAAAACTGGAGTAATTTTTCTGAGGCAACAAACGGTACTTGAACGCCTCATTGAAAACTGCAGCCAGGCCCCCCCCTCTTCCAGATCCACGCGGGGCGCTCAGATAAGAGAAGCCAGGTGGGAGGAGTTCAGAGAAGCAGCTGTTGTCTCCAGATTTCTGCCAGGTTTCCGTGATCAAAAACAGATCCAGACGATGAGTGGAGATCAAATCACTTAATATAAAAGTTTTATTTGTGATCGATCTGGCGTTAAACAGTGCTGACCGTACAGGAACACAGCCAGTTACGTCACTCTCAGCTCGAGCGAGCGGGCGGAGGTTCTGTTTAACGCAGCCTCGCTCCACAGCCCTCACGGGGGGACAAGATGGATACTGATCGCTGGCGTCATGATTGATAGCAACAAGGCATCTGTTGCGGCGGGCAAAGGAGCGACGGACATCAAAGACGCTGAATTCGGGAGGTAAGTCAGCCGTCGGCGTGTTGTGAGACGAGAGATACTTTTTAAACCTCACCAGAACGCCTGCCCTCGTTCCGCGTCTTCTGCGCCGCTTGTTGCGTGGCAGCGTGGTCGTGTTGCGTTGTAGGTAGGCAGGAATGGACGCCAAGAAAGGTGGAGGTGGAGGAGGCTTGAAATGTCCATATTTGCCAGTAGCCGGTGTGTTGATCAGCGAGTCTTGGAGACTTAGAAGAGTTGAGCGATCATAGACCAGGAGCGAGGATGCATCGTCGATGAAAAAAAGGCAGAACACGAACAACAGTAAAAAGTACAGGAGAGCATGTAGACGGCGTACCATCAACAAAGGCGCTATCTTGGATCATTACACATCAATGCTTACATGGAACTTCACCAGATTATTTGAAGGATATTCTCATTCCATACTCATCCACCCGGTCGCTGCGGTCACAGAACCGTAATCTCCTTCACATTCCGAGAACCAAATTAAGGACCATGGGAGACCGGGCTTTCAGTGTGGCTGCCCCCCGCCTGTGGAACTCTCTTCCTGACTGTCTGAGAGCCCCACAGTCTGTGGTTGACTTTAAGAGCGGCTTGAAGACCTTTCTTTTCAACCGAGCATACTCTACCTCCTCATGATTCTACTTTTGATCTTAGTTGATACTGTTATTGATTTTACTTGTTTTATTACTTGTTTTATTGACATTTAATTCTGTTGCACTTTGTAGCACTTTGAGATTTTCATTAATGAAAAGTGCGTTATAAATTGAATTCATTATTATTATTATTCACACACATGTACCGGTGCTCTGTCTTACTACAGCTGACTTTTATTCCTCTTCTTTCAAATGCATACCTCCACTTCTCCAAGTTCTCTTCCGCCCGTTCCGTTCTCACCACAGATCACAATGTCATCTGCAAACATCATAGTCCATGGGGATTCCTGCCTGACCTCATCTGTTAGTTGGTCCATCACCAGAGCAAACAAGAATGGGCTCAGAGCCGATCCTTGATGCAATCTGTCACTCATACAGCACATCTCACCACTGTCCTGCTGTCCTCATGCATGTCCTGTATATGGGTTGAATAGACGAGTCGACTAATCGGCTAGGGCATCTCACAAGTTTTTAAATTTCACATCGACTAGTCACAGTCAGTGGATGTGTCACGTGATTGGATGGGCCGCTGGCCACAAAACTGATTCTTCCAAGCAGATTGTTTTTAACAAGCAAAAGATGATGGATTGATGGATAGATGGATAACTCCCAGTGGAATCTACTGATGACCACACCGCTGTTTTTAGTTTAATTTCATTCACTAAATAAAATAAAAACAGGCATGCTCTCCACCAGCGAATCCACTACCGCGCACCCCACCTTGTGTGTATTAGTTGCTGTACATACCGCCCGTAGATAGTTTTTAATTTTAATTTACTAAATAAAATAGAAACAGGTGTGCACACCACCAGAGAATCCACCACGCATTGTGCATCACCACTAGTAGAGAATCCACAACCACCACAGTGGTTTATTTTATTTAGTGGAATAAATAAAATAAAACTAACTTTTGCAGCTTAATAGTTTTGGTTTTCCTGTTACTTATTTGCAGTAGGATAAATGGTAGGAGCATACATATACACTCCCAATATTTTATTGTTCTTTTTTTGTAAATAATAAATGACTTTTTTTGCGTCTTGAGTTCCTTTGATGTCATAATCAACTAGTCGATGTTGACTCAACTATTATCATGTTCATGTCAACTTAAAGGGGACCACATATTCAAAATTCACTTTTTAATGGTTTTTTTACTCAACTTTGGGTATTTACTTCATAAAAAAACAGTCCTAAGGCCAAAAAAATGCACCCAGTGGTTTATTTACTCTAAGTAGATTTATTTATCTTTGATAAATACACTTCGTTTCCCACTTCCTGCGGTTTGTGACGTCACAAACCGCAGCCAACCACCTCAAACCTGAGTCCAGCCCCTCACCTAGCAACCCCTGGTTAGGCTCAACCCACTTCTGTATTAAACACATGACTGTTGTTTTTCATGATTTCATCTCATCTTTTGTTTATATGTTCTTAATTTCATGTGTACAGCACTTTGTTGCAGCTGTGTTTTTTTTAAATGGCTTTATAAATAAAGTATAATTGTTATTTTTATGTTTTAGTTCAATTTTTAGTGTATTTGCGATCGCTCCCAACGCGCAGCCGGGAAAAATTAAACGAGCGGACCCCCGGCGTAGGGACCGGCGGCAACGGGACCCTCTTCTGGCGGATGGAGCGGAGCTTCAACTGTACAGCCTCGCTGCTGCCTCGCAGCAGCCTCGCAGCAGCGAGGACCTTCTCCTTACGGATTAATTTACGGGAGACACTTGGTGAACTTTGTGTTGTCTTGACTGGAACAGCGATAACTCCCAAAATCTCCGCGTGCAACGAGCGGAGCTGGCGAACACCGGAAGAGGAACAAGCTAACATTAGCATCGGATTCGGGTGGTCTCATGCTAAAAGGAGCAGCAAATTGCGGCGCGCTCAGACGGGTTTCGGTAAGTTTTCTTAAGCTAGCACTAACAGTAAGTCAAATGAGTAATAAAAAAAGAGCTAATTTTAAAACAACAACACATTACAGATGAAGGCTGTTACAGAGGGCGTTAACAGATCTATGAAGGGCGTGGACTTCAGAACTTGTATCAGAAACCGGTCGTTCAAAACGAAAGTTAAAAATGGCAGAATTAAAAAGGGTATACCGTAAATACCGGTGTATAATACGCACTTTTATTGCTCATTTGAATGTCCTGCGTATTATACACCGAAGCGTATTATCTACAGATTTTTTCCCATATTTTTAGACCCATTTTTGGCTCTGATTCGCTGTTTTTCATTTTGGCCTAAAAATGGTGCAGTACCAGTTTCGGCCGCTATGTGCGCTAATGCACCCTGTACAGTAGTCTGTTTACCTGCAGACTGTACCTGGAGGCGTATCCTGGCGCCATCTAGTGGCCATAAAAAAGACTGTCACGGCAGCGCGTATTATACACCGAAGCGTATTATCTACCGATTTTTTTGATTTATTTCCAAATATTGGCCAAAGCGTATTATACACCGGAGCGTATTATACACGGGTGTTTACGGTAATTGATTATCTAAGAATTATTTTGTGTATTAAAATGAATTAATATTGTCAAAATAGCACACAGACATAACATAAAAATTTTAAAGACCTATATGTGGTCTCCTTTAAAAAAAAATATGTAGTCGTTCAACCCCTAGTCCTGTACCAGTCTAACATACTTTTCTGCTACTCCAGATTTCCTCATGCAATACCACACCTCTTCTCTTGGCACCCTGTCATATGCTTTTACTAAATCCACAAACACACAATGGAGTTCTTTCTGACCCTCTCTGTACTTCTCTATCAACATTCTCAAAGCAAAGAATGATGTCTGTGGTGCTCTTTCTTGGCATGAAACCATACTGCTGCTCACCTCTCATCTTATTGATGAGACGTTGATGGCTCATCAACTTAATTCCCCGGTAGTTGCTGCAAATCTGTACATAACCCTTGTTCTTAAAAATGTGCACGAGCACACTTCTCCATTCCTCTCGCATTTTCTCACCCTCAAATATGCCATTAAATATTTGAGTCAAAAACCTCACTGCCATCTCTCCAAGACATTTCCAAACCTCCACTGGTATGTCATCAGGTCCTACTGCCTTCCTCTTCTTCATTCTTTTCAGAGCTTTCCGGACTTCACCCTCACTAATCTTTCCCACTTCCTGGTCCACAGTTTCTATGACCTCTACTCTTCTTTCTCTTTCATTCTCTTTATTGATTTTTCATTCAACCTGTATTTAGGCAGGTTAATCCCAATTCATTAGCTCCTCAAAATACTCCTTCCATCTTCCCATCACAATCTCCTCACTTGTTAGAAATTACCATTCCTATATTTAATAAGACTAACCTGCTGCACATCCTTCTCGCCCTCTTTAGTGTCCAGCCTCCCATACAACTTATACGCCTTCTGCTTTGCCTTTGCTACCTCCCTCTTAGCTCTGTGTTGCATCTAGAGGTGCAATGATAAATCGGGCATTTATCAGCCCCGATTTCCTTAAATTTGGGAAATCAGAAATCGGCCGATACTTGCATGAGAAACCGATTTTATTGATTTTTTTTGTTTGTTTTAATAACAATTGTCTGAACTTCATTTATATTTCAGAGCACTACCTCATGGCCAGTTAAAACACATTTGTAATGTTTCTAGGATGTTGTTCAAGGGTAGGTTTTTCAACAAAATAATATTGAAAAATTGAAGGTGCATTGTGACCATTGAGACACTTGACAGTGTTGCTTATAAAACAAAATAGATATAATCCAAAATCGGAATTGGCAGATCAGACATTTTAGAAATCGGTGATTGATGATCGGCCAGAAAACTGCAATCGGTGCACCCCTAGTTGCATCTCCTTATATTCTGTCTCCTCTCTTCAGTCCTCTCAATGTCATATTTCTTCTTAGCTAACCTCTTTCTTTGAACGGCTTCCTGAACTTTACTATTCCACCACCAGGTTTCCTTATCATCCATTCTCTGTCTAGATGACACACCAAGTACCTTCCTACCTGTCTTTCTAATTGCTGTTGCTGTAGTTGCCCAGTCACTTGGAAGCTCTTTCTTACCACCCAGAGCCTTTAACAGCTCGTCTGAATTACTCACAAAAATAGATATAATCCAAAATCGGAATTGGCAGATCAGACATTTTAGAAATCGGTGATTGATGATCGGCCAGAAAACTGCAATCGGTGCACCCCTAGTTGCATCTCCTTATATTCTGTCTCCTCTCTTCAGTCCTCTCAATGTCATATTTCTTCTTAGCTAACCTCTTTCTTTGAACGGCTTCCTGAACTTTACTATTCCACCACCAGGTTTCCTTATCATCCATTCTCTGTCTAGATGGCATACCAAGTACCTTCCTACCTGTCTCTCTAATTACTGTTGCTGTAGTTGCCCAGTCACTTGGAAGCTCTTTCTTACCACCTAGAGCCTTTAACAGCTCGTCTGAATTTCTCACAACATTCTTCCTTCTTTATCTTCCACCATTTGATCTTCTTCTCCGATTTTACTCTTTTTCTCTTCTTCACAACAACAGTCATTCTACACACAACCATCCGATGCTGTCTGGCCACGCTCTCCCCTGCCACAACCTACAGTCTCCAGTCTCCCTCAGGTTTCCTCTTCTACACAGAATGTACAGTAGTTGACCTGTGTACTCCTTCCTCCACTCTTATAGGTCACTCTATGTTCCTCCCTCTTTTGGTTTTGCTTTGATGAACTCGCATTATACTTTTGGCAAGTATTTTACATCTATTTATCTATTCTACATGTCCTTCCTGACACAACCCTCACCATTTACCTGGGCTTGGAACCGGAACAAGAGATACACTGGCTTGTGCTCCCTAGTGGCTGGTTTCTCTGTAACATACTGACTGAGATAAACGTTACATATGAAGCAACATGTTTTAAAGCAAACATTAAGATACTCAGCTCATTAAAAAGAAGAATTGAATGTAGACAAGTTTAATTTAGGATGAGATGGGTGACCTAGAATGTTAAATACTGCATTGCTGTTCATCATTCTTTAGTTTTAGCAGGTCGCTTTCGTAAATGAGCCATGAGGCTGAATAAGATTTACCTGACTAAATAAAGGTTGAATGAAAAATACATAACAGCAAGTGAACACGCCTCAGGATATCTGCTTGTTTAACCAAAGACAACGCAGGTTAAAATTTCATAGCACAACGGGTGCTGAAAAGCAATGAAAGGTAAATCTCTACTACAAGATCAAGAAATATTAATGTCTACTCTTAAACCTGATTAATCTCTTCAAGAAACCAAATCTAGTCATCCTTCCAAGCACAAGTAAAACCAAACAAATCACAGAGCAACTAGCAAACTCCACTAAGTTTCTGTATGTGTACTTGTGTCATTCTTTATTTAAACATTATTTTTAGCCCCCAAAAAGTAAAAAGAAAAGAAACAAAGTAATGTTGTACTCTACTGGTGTTTCCTCAAGACATGATTTAGACAGGAAAAATACTCAACTTAAACTTCAATGGTAAAAATTTCAGATAGAGAACAGTTTCATCCAAAAAAAAAATCCATATTATCTAATCTCTCCACACACCTTTCCCTTCCAGGTCGGAAGCTGGTGTCCATCTCCAGCAGACACCATACGAGAAACAAGGGACACCCTGAACAAGTCTCCAGTCCATCACAGGGCCACATAGAGACAACACAACAATTCACTCTCTCACTCACACTTAGGGACACTTTAGTTACCAATTAACCTAACATGCATGTTGTTGGTCTCCAGGTACCTGGAGAAAACCAATGGGTGCATGGTGAGGACATGCAAACTCCACACAGCTGGGCCAGGAAGGGAATCTGTTTTCACTGTGAGGTGATAGCTCAAATCACTGCACCACAGTGCTGTCCAAAATTTATTTTTCATTGGTGCCTTAATTTTAAGCAACAATGATAAGAAAAATGACTCAAGTCCTGAAAAGCTTCTTGTTTGATGATCTGCATTAGGACAGAGGATTTAATGTAGTCAGGATTACTCTTCATTTTGCCACAAATGTTCTGGTGGTGTTACATATTGTATAGGTGTTTCAGTGCTGAACAATCACAAGGACATCTTGAGGATTTTAAGGCTTACTATTTCTACTATGGAGCCATTATAATGATATTTGTTTGCTCTCACATTGCCAGGGAAACACTGTGCCGACAATCAATGTTGTCATGCCACTTAAGATTGTGGTTTTCTGAAGTTTGAGCTGTGTTCTGTGAGTTTTTTTAGCCTCTTTAAAAATAAACCAAACATTCACAAAAGAAAGCTACAGGAGCTAAGACGTGCAAAACTGATCAATCAACTTGATGTGTGCGTTTAAAGATTGTGAAAGGCAAGTAGCTTCTATTTTAGCAACACCAATGTAGTTTTAATATCACAGGTGCTGGCAAAACATTCAATTTCCTCAACCAGTATGCTATCTTGTCATCAGGATAGCTAGATGTATACTTTATTGTCCCCAAGGGGAAATTTGTCTTGGACATCATGCGCTAAACAAAGCTTCTTCCACAGCTAAATACTTTGTACATTACAACAATAAAAGTCACGTGAACACCACAATTTAAAAAAAAAAAGCTAAATAAAGTACATATTGCATATTCCCACGTGCATTCCAGCAAGTAAACGACAACAATGAGGCCAGAGCATCAGCAGCATGACAAAAGACTATATGCCTATTTTATTTAACAATCTGATTGATGTAGGGACAAATTAATTTTTTAATCTGTTAAGTCTACAAGCAGGGATTCTAAACCGTTAGCCAGATATTAGTTCGTATTGCGAATTGAGGATGTAGACAGCACCCTCCAAGAAAGTCTGAGGACAGACTCATCATAGATAGACTGAAGGAAGGGGTGATCAGTCTTTCCTATCACCTTCATTGCAAGGACCAGTACCATCCTCTTATGTCACTCGAGTCTCTGCTTAGCCAAGAAAGTTCCTTATCTGAAGCAGGAGCTAAACTCCACAATAAAAGTAGTAAAAAACGGCCACAGTACCACCAGTCCAGAGTTAACTAAACAGAAAAGAAAAGCTACTTTAAATAGTTGTAAGGATTATGAACAGTCTGTGGTATGAAAGCCACAAATATTGTTGATTCAACTGCATGACGCTCCATGGTTCAAATCTGCCGTTCCACTGGGGCCTTTTCTTAACAGATTCTTGTGTAACGTGTGGGATCTCTTTTACACTAAAGCCTTGGTGCTACTAAGAAGCTGAGGCCGAATTGCCCTGAGATGACTTCTGTTGTGACTTGGTGCTATACAAATAAACCAAATTGAATTCAATTCAAAACCAGTTCTATCCGTTTGACCACCAAAGCTCTGAATGCATGTAAGGAAAACCAGTGCTAGAATAGCACCAAACCTTTGCTGGTTCAAAGTAAACACAATGCCCCCACAATGTACATGTACTTTTATATGAATATTGCTGGGTTGCAATCACGTGACCCGGAAGTGGCGCGAAATTCAGATGCGGGGCAGGAAGTGATTTTCCCCAGTTCAAAACACAGCAGAATGGATTACAGCAAGTATGCCAAAGCCCTAAATAAACTGGCGAGGACGAGTTTTGGGTTAACCATTTAGGATCAAAAGAAGCTTTAAATGGTTGTCGACTTGTTTCTGCCCGGGTGAGTAGTGAGATGTATTATTTATTTAGTAATTAGCCTATGCTAACTACGCTATCGCTAATGCTAACAACAAGTTTAGTTAGCCCCCTGTTATTTCTATGTGCGTGGATCTACTTAAAAATAATATATTTAGCTTCTGTAAAGCCAAATTCGTGCTGGAGTTGTATGTGTTAACGTTGAGTCATATGCATTTCTACACTGTAGGTCAGAGATCTACAGTAACTCCATTAAAAAGGTAAGTTAATGTACTGAAAATATTATGATTTTTTTTGTTTTGATAATACAGTATCATCAAGGTGATCGTATCTTCTTTGTAACTTCAGATACTAGCTGGTTAAACTCAAGGTGGCCATACATGGGAGCCTCACCAGATGGAGTCGTTTCATGTGACTGTCATGGAGCCAGGGTGTGTGAAATCAAGGTAAAATTTATTTCTCAAAAGGTTTGGACTACTGCACTGCAGACTTAGCTTTTTTAGATTTTTCTACCTGGATTATTGAGCATGCATTAGGGTACTGCACTGCAGACTTTGCGCACCTCACAGTATGAATGTTACAACTATAATTTTTTACTCAAATCTTTGTTGTTTGCATATTTCACAGCATGTAGCCGTAGTTTTGGGGATGGTCTTGCAGTTTGTGGGATGTTGCCTTGTTTCCAGTTAAAAAATGTGTGACCTTTCCATCACCTTTTAAAACTTAGTCCAGATTAATACATTCTTACCTGTGGAACACACCTGGTTGACAGAGACATAAATATAGTCTCATTTTCTAACATTGGTGTTGGATAGTGAAATGAGTGAAACACAATCTTTAAAAAAGTATCATATTGAAATGTTTTGGAGACTACCGTATTTATTTTTTATGTCTAAGTTTCATTGTCTTGTCCTTCAGTGCCCACAGAGCAAACAGCATGAAGTCGGTCTGAGGATGTGTGCTGGACAGCCTGGTTTTTGTCTCGTCGTCTCGTCAAGGTTGGAGATTCTGTACAACTGGATAGGAACCATCCTTATTACCATCAGCTCCAGGATCAGATTCACATTGTGGATGTACAATATTGTGATTTTGTAGTATGGAGTGAAAATGATATTTATGTGGAAAGAATTCTGCCAGATGACCAGCTGTGGGAAACAGCAGTTCCCAAAATTCAGCACTATTTTACACATTGCATCCTACCTGAAATCCTGGGACAGAAATCCACACGTGACTAACCAATCTAAGAATCAAGAATGTTATTTGGAGCAGTTGATGAAAGGAGTTTGAAAAGTTTATACAAATTTAAACAGTTGCTCTTTTTTTCCCCAAAAACATTTGTCACTACCATAACATGTTTCAGCTACACCTGTAGCAAGCACTCTGCAGAAGGGTCATGTGATGTTGTTTTTTCATTCAACCTTTATTTATACAGGCTAGCCTCGTTGAGTCACGGGGACTCATTTACAAGAGGGACCTGTCTCACTCACACCAAACAACCATCCACTCTCACACTCACACCTAGGGTCAATTTAGAGTCACCAATCAGCCTAACAAGCATGTTTTTTGGTCTGTGGGAGGAAACCGGAGTACCCGGAGGAAACCCACGCATGCACGGGGAGAACATGCAAACTCCACCCAGAAAGGCCCCGGACCGGGATTTGAACCGGCAACCTTCTCGCTGAGAGGCGAGATTGTTTGTATGTTACATGTCATGACAGCTGTTTTTTATTTACAATAATCTTAATTGAAAAGTTAAGTATGTTAAATCAAATGATATATTTAAATCAATATGAGATTAGCTTGTGAATTTCAAAGGTGTTCTAATATGTTAAATAACAGCACATACAAATGTCATATGTCACAAATGTTGCAAAATGAGTCTACTTCAGAAAAATGTTTTTATTTCAATAGCAAAACTCATGTCATTTTAACTGACCAATATTCACAAAGATTGGTTATGGAGTTCATTGAATAAATTAAAAATATTCAACCTTATTGGGTAAAAATTTTTTTTGTCTTCATGAACAATTAACATGTACAAATATGGTCTGTAACAGTATTAGTGATTTAATTTACTTTTGATTTACTTTAAATGATAAATACATGTATAATCATTTAAACTTAAAATATTTATATAAATATAGTTGATTGAATTACTTGTCGCTCAGGCCACTATTAAGAATTGTAATCTTTCATGGAGAACATGAATCGTTCTAAAACAAATTCGAGACACAGTGGCTTTTGACACATTAAATCTATAGGCAAGGTCTTGAAGCTGCAGATGTAATCTGAGATGCATAAGTATCATAATAAATTGCTCAAATTTGGAGAGTGCTGACAGTGATGACATGCTGATGTATAAGGTTCACAGAGCTGAAAAATTTGCATCAAAACTAAAAAGTTGGGCAGTCCCGTATAAAACTTTGTTTTATCGTTGTTCTGGAAGGTTTCAGGAGTAAATTTAGTCACTGAGACTTTTTCCTTAAGGTCGCAGATCTCAGTTGTGTAGCCTTTCACTGCATCCTCCAGCTTTGTGAGGTCAACCATGCTTAGATCCGTCTGGCATTCTGCATCTGCAAATATTTAATTATTAAAAATTACGTTCAGAAATTCTATAAATAAATAAATAGTATTTTTATTTATTATTATTTTACCTTTGAATCGTTCGTTTTCAGGGGCTGGTAAGCTTTCTTCACAGAGCTCATCTTCCAGACTGTTGGCCTCCTCAGTGCAGAGAAGCTTCCAGGCCTTAGCTCTTTCCCTGCGCCGGAGGGATGCTTCTGTTTGTGGCCACTCGTTACTTCTTTGGTACCCCAGGTTAACAGTGGGGGCCCAGTCTTGGGAATGTACATCACCTGCTGCACTCGGACAACCTAAATATAAGACACCACTTTAAAGTAAAACACGTAAATGCCTTTCCTAGCACTAAGCTAACCGCTAACAACATTAGCATTCTAATCGGATTTTTTCTGGGAACAACCAAGTGTTGAACCACTACACAAGCTAGGGCATAACATATCTTACCTGTCTTTCTAGTTACTGTCCAATAAAATATCTGAAAATATGATTTAAACGATACGACCCTTACCTGTAACAAAGTGGTCGCTGCAGACTCTCGTCAGTTTCTGCACCTCCTGTTTTTAGCCGTAGGTTGTAATCCACGTTTGTCGTCTTTTTTCTGTAAGTTTTTTTAAATTAATCCCCTTGTAGCATACTACTTTCGGAACACGAAAATAACTTTTATCTATCTCTCGATTAGAGCGGTTGCAACAACCGTAAACGGCACAGAATTTAGGCATGTTGATGCTGAATCAGCAACAGAAGGAAACGGCTGCGTTTACTTCTTGCCCCGCATCTGCATTCTGTGACGTCACTGCTACGTCATCTGAAACCCAGCAATACAGTATACATATACTAACTAGTACTTACATGTATACATACACATATATACATACATGCGCGTGCGTACCCCCTACAACCAAGTTTTCAAAAGTAATGTTTTGTGTGTCTAGATGTAGCGACGCGTCAAAACAGAGGTCGGTACCTCACTTAATTGTTAAGTTGTCAAACTCACAACATTCTCGGACAGATGGAGGGACGGTATTTCTAATTCCCCTTCTTCGTTCTACAGGGGACAACAAACGCTTACTTCAGGGGACACATGGCCAACAATCCAAAGCCATTGTGCTGACTAATGTTATTCAAGAGGGGGCAATTTAAAAAAGACAAACAAACAAATCTTTCTATCTATCTATCTATCTATCTATCTATTTATAAATATATACAGTATATATATATATATACAGTATATATATATA
>JBBPBX010016139.1:22527-34304 GCA_038048925.1 Garcialebias charrua | reverse complement strand
ATATAGTAAAACATAAGCATGAAGGAAAAGCAGCAATAGAACAACACACATATGTTCTAGTTGTTTTTCTGCCCTATCCTGACTTCAAACCAGAGTTTACTCAGTTATTGTATATTCTGGGTCTGTTTTCTGACAGATGAGCTGCAGAAGGTCACACAGTTCATCTGTTACTTACAAGTCAGCGATATCTCATCGTTACACCAGAGCTGAAACATGCTGTACAGTTACAGCGCGTCTCACACAGCAGCCTGGAGGAACTGCACTTCCTGCCAGAATGTCTGATATTTCAGAGCCGAAAAGTTTGTATTTTTCCCAACTTTAACACAATCTGCAATAAATGTAAAATTGTTAGACAAAATTTAAGATTTTGTCATTAGATAATAGGAGGAAGCTGTCAAACTTTAAACTGTTTTGACGTTTGTCCATTAGTTTAATGTAGGTAAATTAGCTTCTCCCCATGTGTCCGTGGCCACATGGCTCTAGAAGAATGCAGATCTATCTTCAATACTACTGTTACACTGTTCACTGTACCGTCTCTGCCATGTTTTTGCTCATTTCATCTGCCTCTCCTGCTGCTTTTCCTGCATTCCTTGGCAGGTCTCGGCCTGCTGCGCAGCGAGAAGAGAATTCCAGCGGGCCGCTCTTACCTCTTGGTCCATCACATTTCCCGCTGTGGTGCTTTCCATTCACATGCCTTTACCATTCCCTGTCTTTAATCTGCGCTGAGAGATGAAACTGCGAGACAGGTACTCCACATTGTTTGCAACACAGCTGGCAAAAAATTGATGAAAAATAAAAAATCATATATATATGCACATGACTCACACCTACCGACCTTTGTTTTCTGACAGAAAACTAAAAACAGAAAAGCATCTACTGGTACTCTATCTCTCTCCCAAGCTATTCTTTGAGAGGATGTTGTGCAAGTCTCGTATTGTAACAAGGCCTCATTAGTCTTAAAGTGTAACATGGCAGGAAGTGTGAGTGAGCAAGAGGGTGGAGGAACACATTGGGACAGAAGAGAAAATAATGCATGTGGCAACAGCAACGCACAGGTGCTTTGGTTCACACAAAGACTCAAACTAAACATATCGTACAAATCAGGTCATAAAGTAGGTCTTAAAATACATCCAGACATTTCGTGTCAACAGGCTGTTCACACACACACACACACAAACACACAACAACTGGTACTGGCGAATAGTGCATCAGTGTATCTGCTGCAACTTCACACATTAATTTCCAGAAAAAATACTGTATTTTCCGAAATATAGGTCGCGTCTTTTTATCATTTTTGCATGCTCTGCAACCTATATTCAGGTGCGACCTATTTATGGCTTTTTATAAAATAAGCTGATTTGTAATCATTTATTAACAAAAATTAAACTGAGACACACTCTTACAATAATGTCAGCTAACAAATATATATTTTTAGGTGTTTATTCTGCTAAAATTATTCATTTATTAAAGAAAAGTTCAGCTCAGACACATCTTTGCTATAATTTTTATCTAACAAATACAGGTAGTCCCCGATTTACGAGCGCTCTGATCTACGAGGTTCCAGACTTACGAGCTGGCGAATTTTTGGAAAAAACGCAAAAAATACTGAGTTTTCATGTGTTTTTTCACCACAGTTCGTTAGCTAAACATGTGGACACACGTTTCCGATCATTTTTATGCACTCATAAGCAGTTTTTTGATGAAAAACGAGTGTTTGTAGTCGCGCTAGCGAAACCGTTCCAATTTACGAGCGAAATTCCGGACTTACGAGAGACATGGCAACCGTTCCGAAATACGAGATTTCCGGTTTACGAGCGCCTCGTTGTAACGGATCTCGCTCGTAAATCGGGGACTACCTGTAATTGTTTTTAAGTGTTAATCTTCTTAAAAGCCTTGCTGTGCGCTCCTGTGGAAGAGACATTTGCAGCAGAGCTAAACACGGCCCACATTTTGACGTAGGTGCGACCTATATTCAGGTGCGACCTATATAGGAGCCAAGATGGTGTAGTGGCAGGGCTTTTGACTTGGGACCCGAAGGACGCGGGTTCGCGCCCCAGCCACTACACACCTTGGGGTGTCTATGAGTGCACATCTAATTCTCCAGCTCCCCGGGCGCTGACTACGGCTGCTCACTGCACCACCTGGTGGTGGTTGGGTTAAATGCAGAGACGAATTTCGTCTGTCAAGTATGGGAACATTAGCCTGGTTTAAACCAGACCCTTGTCCTTCACTTCGCTTTGGACTAGGGTCTGGCATCTCTGCCATAGACAACGATTTCTCCTGGAGATTTTTGAATGGACCAATCAGAGAACAGGAGGCAGAGTTTTGTTAGTTTAGCCTGGCGAGGTCCAGGCTATCAGATAAATTGCTCAGAAACCACTCGGTGGATATTTTTTCTGCCACCAGTGTGTAATTATATGTCTTTAATTTACTGACTGTTGGCCTAGATGAAACATTTGAGATAAAATTCGATTTTTTATCATTTATTTTCGTAGCGCACCCGAGGCTGTTTGGAAAATATCAAACCGAAACTATTTAATATCCAGCAGATTTGACCATTTCGTGAATTGATTTAGGAACTGTTAAGCTCAGGAACACTTCTGATATAACGTCAGCTATGAAATATATTTTTTCTCAGCAGAGAAATAATAGTTTTTTACCTTGTTTTGATGAAAATTCGTTCGTGGCGGCAGCCATTTTGAATGACGACGTCAGTCGACATCGTTCAAAACTCCGCCTTCTGCTCTCTGATTGCTCAGGAACACTTCTGATATAACGTCAGCTATGAAATATATTTTTTCTCAGCAGAGAAATAATAGTTTTTTACCTTGTTTTATTGAAAATTCCTTCGTGGCGGCAGCCATTTTGAATGACGACGTCAGTCGACGTCGTTCAAAACTCCGCCTTCTGTTCTCTGATTGGTCCGAACAAAAATCTACCGGAGAAATGGTTGTGGATGGGAGAAGTCCCAGACTGTGAAGTGAAGGGAAATGAGAATTGAGCGGAGCTGTGCAGGAAGGCGAGGGCCAGGCTATGGGAACATACACAGATGACAAAAATGTGACATTTTTTTTTTTTTATATGGATTTTTCCAATTCTTTGGCAATAATTGGACAATGCGACCTATACTCGGGTGCGACCTATATTCCAGAAAATACGATAGTAATGCATTTAAAGACAGGAGTGAGGACAAAAGGTTCAAACCCACTACCAGGCTAACTCACCACACAGAGAGCCTGTCAACACTGAAAACAAACACTGCTATCAATCATTTTCCAATTCAACCTTCTCAAATGCACATTTCCTACTGTTTGTCAGTCTTTGTTCTGGACTTAGACTTAAAACCCCAAAATTGTGTCCTGCTGTTATTACTTTTCTTGACTAAAATGATTTAGATACATGAAGTCTACCATAACATGGAAATTATATATACTGGTAAATAGTAAAGCAGTACTGCAGTACTTCAGCACTTTGATTTGAAATGAACCAGTGATGCATACATTTTCAGACAAACTAGTAGGTAAGTGTTAATCATATCAGATTACACTGCAGCACCTTCAGTCGTAGACTGAGATCACCGAGGTGCTCCACAGAACGCCACAGGAAGTCCTTCCTCCCTGTGCCTGTCAAACATTTCAACTCCGGCCCCTTTCGACACATAGGGCAATAAAATTAATCCTGCACCACAATAAACTCTTTAACGTTTCTGTCTGCACTTGACCTGTTTAGAACTTAATTGTTGGTATTTTTTATAGTCTCTGTCATTTTTTATACACATTTTCTGTGATTCCTTGTGTTAGTTCTTTTGTACTGAAACTCTGGCAAAACAATTTCCTGCAGGGTCAGTAAAGTTCTATCTTATCTTACTGTATGTCTTTGATAAAAGCTCGAAAACTAATCATCAATGATGATGTCACCATGTGACTGCTGCCACAATCTACTAACAAATGTATTGGAATGCTGTGGTGATGACACAATGGATGAGAAAACCCTGTTGTAAACTGTGCAAAAACAAAGAAAATCTAGAATGAAGTTAGAGGTAGTTAGAGGAACAACATCCAAAATGTTGTGTCCAGGATGGGAATTAATCAAATGTAGTGAAGTGGAGACCGGGGAAACCTTGTTTGTACACTGTGGCCTATACCGGTACCTGGTGGTATGATGACCCTAATGACAAAAAGAAAAAAAGACTTTGTTCAGGACTGATGAGTCAGTAGGTACCATCATTGTCTTTCCCAGATACTAAATACATTAAGATTGATGTATAGCAATTTACTAGACCCATTTCACACTGGGGAATATACTGATTGTACTCAACTAATTTATCTGTAGTCTCCTAAAAAGATGAAGCTTTATGACCTTTTGTTATCCGGTATGAATTTTAACATTCTTTAAGTTGAACGTCAGCTATTTCCCTGCACAGTATCTTCAGATTGAACAAGCTGCTATAGATGTTTATGTTTCATACTGGATAATATCCCCACATTGTCAGTCACGATATATGTGACCTATCAGAACGTTACTGGATTGCAGCAAAATTGAAAACCTCTCTTTACCTGCCATTTACCTTTTTCTCAGTCACAGACTGGGTAGCCGGTCTGAGATCTGATCTTTTCTGACACATGGGTCACTATCATACAACAATGCCAAAAACAAGCAAGCTACCAAGTTGCCTACTAATAGTCTCCAGTTTATTTCTTCTAAATTCAAGAACGTGTATAAAATGAGTGGGGGAGCTGGACCAAGTAAGATACAAAAACCTACTATTTCAATACAGAATGGGAGGAGGACTTTTTTTCCCACAAAGTCAAAAGTGTGTTTGCCTCATCCGCCAGTCTGCCATTGCTATTCTGAAGAAGAGAAATGTGGAGCAGCATTTTCGGACTATTCATAAAAACTATGACACTGACTTCCTTCTGAAAAGCGAGCCGAGAAAGAAAAAGATGAAGGAACTAAAATCCATGTTATCCAGACAGCAGTCATTTTTCTTACAGCTGACCACAGCAGCGAAGGCAGTTACCGAAGCATCATTCCGGTTGAGTCACTTCATTTTTAAGCACAAGAAGTCCTTCAAAGATGGAGAGATGTAAAAGGGTAATTCATTGAAGCAGCTGACTCGTTGTTCTGAGACTTTAAGAACAAACCAGAAATATTATCTTCGATCAAAGCTCTCCAGGTATCAAGAAGTACAGTTACACGGCGCTGTGAAGCCATGTCCGAGGATTTAACCCAGCAACTTTGGAATGATATTGCGGACTGTTAGTGTTTCAATGATATTGCGGACTGTTAGTGTTTCTCACTGCAAACGAACGAGTTCACAGATGTGAGTGACACAGCCCAGTTGTGCATTTTTATTTTGATGGTGATACAGATATCTGTAGTGGAGGATGAGAGTTTGACACTACAATCTGACATTCAGCTCAAGGCCAGGGCTCATGGACAGTTCTTGAATTTACTCACAAAGGAAAAGCACCCCAACACGAGGAAACGTGTTCCCTCTTTGACTGCATTATTTGGCTCCACATATTTATGCGAGTCGGCCTTTTCCCACATGAAGATTAAGTCCAAATACCATTCCACCATGACAGATGATCATTTGGAAGTGTGCTTGAGGCTGGATATCAGCAGCTACTGTCCGGACTCTGCATTCCTGGCTGATTCCATTCAGTGCATGTCATCAGAGTAAGGTAATGACAAAACATGAACAGAGTTGTATTGCGCAATATAGATTCATGCATTTATGCAAGGTACGTCAACATATACGTTTTGTATTTTTATTCTCAGATCATACTGTCAGATGGTTTTCTAACTACCTCTCAGGTCGAAGGCAATGTTTACAATAAAATGATATTTTATTTATTTATTTATTTCACTAATGACATGCCACAAGGCTCAGTTTTAGGACCTGATCTTTTAACATTCTATGTACCTGTATAAATAAAAGGTAAAAGAAAAAAATAACCTACCTAATTGTGCATGTTTAAAACTGGTGTGCTCCTGTAACACTTTATCATGCATTATGGTGAGCCCACTGTGTTTTTAATTCACCCCTGAAGAACTCACTCAGACTTTGTAGAACAGCAGCCATGTTTTAGCTGATTCTTTACATAGCCCTGTGTGAAGGAGGCCTATCAGCCGTCACACACACTACAGCTGCTGTGAGAAAACGTATAGTTGTTCTGATGCAGACACCCAACAGTCTACTGGTATTTCAAGTATGAATTTATCAGCCACACGTACCGTACTCCTGTTTAAAAGTTTACCCACTAATTCTAACAAGCCGTTTGTCACTGAGACAACAACATGCTCTCACTACTCCAGCAGTACCATGATAATCATACAGCTTAACACTAATCCATGTTACGTGAAGCGTTCTACAGGAAAACAACCCAACTTTACAAAAGCCTTCGCTTTCAAAGGAAATAATTTTGTTTACTTTTGTGCCTTCATTTAACTCAGTTTCACTTAGAAAGTTTCAGGACTAAATCTGCCTTAAAGTAAATGACTGCATTGTTTGCTGATATCTGCAGAGGCACCTTTCCAGTGTTATCCAACTTTACCTCAGAGGGCACCTGACTGCAGACCCCTTCCCACACAGGGCTGCCAGGACCAATGCCTGACTGAAACAACATGAAACACATGACACACATCAAACTCTCTGTTGTTGATGATGTGTGCTGTGAAAATTCATTATTTCTAATATTCCTGATAGAAATGGGCAAATATTCTGCTTTTGAACCAACTGTAAGATAAAGAATATTAAATGTGCTTCCATGTTATAAGACTGAACAGAAACTCAAACTACAATACTTTTATTTATTTATTTATTTATTTATTGCTATTGGTAATTATGAGCAAGACATCCTGAAGGAACAAACACAAATGTAATCACCATTTTACTGAAAAGGTTCTGGCAGCACAGAGGCTAAGTCGGTAGAGCTGTTGCCTCTCAGCGAGAAGGTTGCCGGTTCAAATTCTGGCCCAGGACCTTTCTGGGTGGAGTTTGCACCAGTGACCCCTGCGACCCGAAAAGGAAGAAGCAGGTAAAGATGATGGATGGATGCTTCTGAAACCTGTTGACCCTGCCTGGTTTACAGGCATCTGAAGCTGAACTACAACTGCTCTAAAAAATTGTCTAACAATAACTCATTATGATCAAACATGCACATTCTGATTATTTGTATGGCCTACTACAAGCTGTTTCCTTTATATTTTTTACATGGCTGAAGTTTACATATTTGCATTTTAAAGCTTCACATTGGAACATTTGTTAGATATGGAGGGAAAAAGCCATATTTAGGTAAAAACAACAACAAACTATCAACAAGAGATTGTTTGGTCCAACAGGAAAAACATATCACATGATAACAAAGTTCATGCTCAATAATCCAGGTACAAAATCCAATAATTCTCAGTCAGGTCATCTGGACGGTTACTTTTTTATAGAAACGTTTCACCCTCTATCCAGAGGGCATCATCAGTCAGAGGAGTTCCAGCAAACTGTTTCCCCACCAAGCAGTAAACACCTGAAGTGGACCAACCAGTTTGCTGGAGCTAAGATGGTTTCTGGAGGCCGTCCTGTCCCTCATCTACTCCTCCCAGGCAGGCAGCCACAGCCAAAGTGGTTCAAGGCAACAAAGTTCATGCTCAATCATCCAGGTACAAAATCCAATAATTTTTAGTCAGGTCATCTGGACGGTTACTTTTTAAATAGAGACATTTCCCCCTCTATTCGGTGGGTTTCATCACTAAGAAGAGTTCCATTAAAAACTAAACTGTCCAGATATCTGACTGAAATTTAATGGATATTAAATGATAGTTTAAAAAAAATATATATATATATATATATTTTTTTTTTTATTATATATAAATAGATGTGCTCCCAGAATCATAAATAGAAAAACAAACCAACACAAGAGTCTAAAGGCTGAGTTATAGTCGCGCTTTGGTCCGCAGGCTGGAGCGCGCGCGCTGCACACGCACTGTGCCGTGCACGCGCTGTGCCGTGAAATGCGTTTACAGTGTCGCCGCTGTGTTTATAGTTGACGCACGGCGGCGCATGGCAAAGTGCTGTTCTTTTACGGACCAGCAGGTGGCAGTACCCTCTAAAACCTGTGCATATGTTGCAAGAAAGGGTAGAAGAAGAAATCTACCGTAGAAGAAGAACTGTTTGAAATCACACAACAACAAAAATGCTCCGCTCGCGTGCTGAACTGTTGTCCAGAGGAGCAAATCATTGTGTCTTGCGGTTTTAATGCATGGAGTCAGCGAGGAGGAAGCGATCACGTGACTTTTGGCAAAACAACAAAAGAAAAGTCCAGCTCAGAGATGAATAAGGTGAATTTAATACATTTGTATCACATAAAAACATTCCTCCATGCGTCGCGACGCACGTCTCCATGACCACAGCGGCACAGAGAGCTGCAGACTCTGACGTGAAGGTCCCCACCCGACATGTCAAACAATTCTGTAGCGCCCACCGCGCGCGCACTAGGCTTGCGAAGTTTCAAAAATTCGGAGGTGCACGACACGCGCCAAGACCACGCGCGGGGCCAACGCGCAGGGGCAAGGACTGCGATATTGCGTCACTTTTGGCGCGTGCCCCCTCGCGCTGCGCGACGCGTCGAGTATAAATCTAGCTTAAGTTAGCAGGTGTTGTACAGAGTCTTGTACAGGTCTTGTGAGATAGGTCATGTGTCAAACACAATGTTTGACACATGACAGGAAGATGTCCTCGTCTTTGGTTAAGAAGACATGACAAAAAATAAAACAAAAAACCAAGGAGTGTTTGTATCAAGTTTAGGTCAAATGATGTGAAGCAAACTAAAACACCATACATAGACATCTTTCAACGTATACTTATATATAAAAAAACTAAATGAATAAAATGTGAAACACACCTTTCCTCTCAACTAGCTGGGTGCTGATGGCACTTGATTTGATATCAAGGATATTTAATTAACACACAAAAGGACTGCCAGTGCTATTTCAAAGTGCAAATTTCACTCATTATGACCGGACTGATGAACAGCATGTTCTTTTGAACCAGCTGCTCCTAATTTGTTAAATATGGAGTTATTAGACAACATTGTGCCCTGCTAATTTTTTATTTATTTTTTTGTGGCTGATTGCAAACAGCAGCTAAATAAATCATGTGCACGCTTCTAGTGGGGAGTGTTGATTGCCTCCAACCAACTGAACTTCTTAGGTTTGATTTTAAAGATCACTAAACACAAACTGCACCCGTCCACCTTAAAGGAGCTGGAGCAGTAGTGCTATGAATGGACCGTCCAGTTAGACGTAGCGAGTTAGTGAAGATTTAACTAAAGTGACTTGCTGCAAATTGTGGTGCTATCAACTATTGCCATGTGGTGGAAGTGAATAGTTCTACACATTCAGGTTTTCATTATTTTATTTCATGTTTACCAATAAAAAATATTTGTCTCCTTCCAAGTGATGGTTATTGTTGTGTAAATTGAAATAGTCGTCCCCCCCCAAAATCCTTTTAAATTCAAGATCGTAAAGCAATAAAACAGAGAAAATGCCAAAGGGGTGAATACTTTTGCAACCCACTGTCGTTTTTAAGCACTCTAATAATGAAATATTTAATTTGGTTTAATTGTGAGGATAAAAACACTCAACACCAAAACTATTGCAAATCTGCGCAACATGAGAAAGATTTTAATCATATGGCAAATAAACAGAAATGCTTTTGTCTTCAATCATATAGGCACTGCAGTTTTTGTACAGTACAGTACATAGAACTCTGTCTAAAATTGCAAGCCATATCCAAAAATAAATAAATGGATACCAAGTCGGGTAGAACCCTGATTTAGAGCAGTAACCATTCATTTAGTCAAATCAGCTGGCCACAGCGCCATCCATGGACACTGGTTCTGATCAATTCAGTCCGTCATGATTTTACTTCACCCTCAATATTTAAATGAATATAAAGACAAACAGTTCAATTCTTTTTTTCTTCTTCTGAGTAACAAAGACTTATTCCCAGGGGCTGTATCTAAAACATAGGGTTCTCCATTTTCCGTCCAACGATCTGGAGATGAGTGTTTTTGGTCAGGAGAGGAAGCTTTATGTATCTGCATCAATCCTGTGAGCTGGAAAACAAAAATCAGACTGGAGGTTACCTCAGTGTACTTTGGATGAAATAAAAGCACAGACCATGGTACATAAAATACATGATCAGGGTGAGATTATCATCAGCTCCACTATCGGAGCCTTACATTGCTTTGGTATCCTGAGTGGTTCTGTGTCTCCTGACAGGACTTGATGCATGACTCCTCGGAACTGATACAGCACCTTCAGGCTCTTCTCCTCCCCCACGCAGGGGTCGTAGAAGCCAGGGAGCCCCGACTAGACAGACAAAACCAAGACAAGAGGACAGAGCACTATAATCTATTCATACACAGGACAAATGGACACAGTGACGTTAGCTGATCTTCAGATTGATTTCTCTGCAGCTCCTCACCTTTGAGGCCTCAGTGAGGATGAGTTTTGAGTCTTTCACCAGACATTGCAGTGGCACCGTCACGTCAATGACCTTTGCCCTCTCGTGTTTTCGGCTGTTGTCTGTCACGAATTTGCCGTACCAGGCGTTGAGGATAATCAGACCTGATGTTGAGAAAACAGTACAGACATTGCAACATGTCGTCTGATACGAAGCCATAAAATCTTTAAAACCATTATAATTTATTTAAAATTACAATTTTAAAAGCCATTTTCAAGTGAGAAACAAAGACAAAAAAAGGTTAAACTGAACTAGTAAAGAGTATTTTCTACACATAAATACTAAACACAACGGTGACGTGTCTCGCCCGACAACGATGAACTGCAGCTGGAAAACAAGCAGCTCAGCAGAGGCAGTCCTAAAATATAGTTTTAGTCCATTCATGGGATAAAGTACTAACTGGTGAGACGTCTGAACAGACACTGAAGCTCAAAACTGAAATACAAAGAAATGTAATGTTTTTCAGTCAAATTATGCCACGCATATCCTCTCATGTGGAAACATCACCATCTGCTGTTAGACTCCTGTTAGTTTACCAAAAGCAAACTGTAAATAGACTAGGCCAACACAAAGCTAAATCTATGGTCTTCTATTTTTAAACTTTTTTACAAAATCAAGTCAACTTTATTTATAAAGCTCGCTTAAAACAGCAGCTGTTACTAAAATACTTAACAATAAAAATCAATGAGTAATTTAGTGGAAAAAAATTAAACAAAAGTAATGATAGTACAGAAAATTAATTAAATGTATCCAAAGAAAAACATAAAAAGACAGAACAATAAAAGTACTAAAGCAAGTTACACTGTGTTAAAAGCAAATGAACAGGTGTGATTTTAGCAGAGATTTAAAAACAGGAAGTGAAGTGGCCTGCCTGATGTTGGGGGCAGATCGTTCCAAAGTTTGGAGTCAACAACTGAAAAAGCCTGATCTCTGAGCTTCAAACTTGTTTTTGGAACAGCCAGAAGCAGCAGATCAGATGATCTCAACACCTAATCAGGAACATATGGTTCTAGTAGCTCAGAGAGATAAGGGGGTGCAAGGCCATTTATGCACTTAAAGGTTAGCAGGAGAATTTTAAAATCAGTTCTGGTACGTACAGGGAGCCAGTGAAGGGAGGATAAAACTGGAGTAATATGCTCAAACCTACGAGTTCCTGTTAATAACCGAGCTGCAGCGTTTTGGATGAGCTGGAGACGTGAAATTTGCACAAAAGTTGCACTTTATCAATTATGTCACACTTTGCCTGACTTAC
>JBBPBX010016139.1:4611-22156 GCA_038048925.1 Garcialebias charrua | reverse complement strand
TCCAGCTCCACAACAGTACAGTGGTCCAAAACACAGAGGCAAACAGCGTTCTGGTTGGTGCTGCACTCTGACCGCCCACATACCTTACACCAAACACACGGCGGCTGTTTTTGTCAGAGTTGGTTATACAATCTGAAGTTTTTAATTCAATTCAAAAATACTTTATTAATCCCAAAGGGAAATTAATTGTTGATGTAGCTCATCCTGGTTTCATTAGAGTTGGTATAGATGCTGATGGCTTTGGGCAGGAAGGATCTCTTGTAGCAGTCTGTCCCGGATCCGAAGAAACTGGCTGCAGATAAGGGGTGGGCGACATGGCTCAAAAATTATATTGTGATATTTCAGAGCATTATCATTATCATTATTATAATGATAAATTTCGTGATAAAACAAAACAAAAAAATCAAATTTATTTATTTGACAAAATTAACTTAAGGGGTAATTTTACTGAAATTACTTTATTTAGTAACGTATTCAGTCTCCAAGTATAAAAATTAAAATTATCTGTTATTTAGATTGAAAAAGTGTAAACAAAATATTGATCAACAAAATCCACCACAAAAACTAAAGTGCAAGTGTAGTTTCCTAAAACAACTAAATAAAATGAAGCTTAAAGACCGTGTAAAGTGAATTTCAACATTTTCTTCAATAAACATTATAAATGTCATAATTGTAATCTTGTAAATGAGTAAAAAGTCTCAAAATTGTAGCTCAATTAATTTTGGAGTTATAGAGCAAACTGTGTATAAAGATATGTCTTTTTCAGGATTTTTTAGGCGTGGTTTAAACGGGACCGCGTTTCGTCACGCGGTCCTCATTAGTATAGCCCCACCCCCTGCAGCTCCAGCCGTATAAATGCGTTCTTCGCCTCGGTGGAGCCGTTCACTCGCGAATCGCAGATAGCATCAGATAGCAATAGCATAGATATTTTGTTCATGCATTCGCGAATCGCAGATAGCATCAGATAGCAATAGCATAGATATTTTGTTCATTGTTAGCTAGCTAATCAATTATGCCTCGTTCGTGCATCTTCCCTGGATGTCGCAATGGTCAGGGCACCCGTACAAATCATAACTGTGTTTTTATATCACGTGGTTTTATACCAAGTATCTGTAATGCCTGGATAGGTCAATGGATAAAGCGCTTGCCTTCCGTCCCAAAGCCCACGGGTTCAATTCCCGCATGGTACAACTCTTTTTTTAAATTTTTTATTCATTCCAGATTAAAAACACACAAGAAAACTATTTACAAAAACAGCGTAACTCTTGGAAAAAGTAGCTGCTGTTACAGACAGAACTCAGATAAAAACAGAGCAGGTTTACTGGCTCTGCTGCCTGCCTCTCCACACAGTCAGCTCAGGGGGCAGGACACGAGCGCAGCTGCGCTGAAACCACGCCCACGCACTGACACGCCCCCAGCGTTCCAGGGCAAGGCAAAATCATGTTTTTTCATGATTTTTGAGACTTAATTTTATAAGGTAAACAATGTTTTTAATCAGTCAGATTTATATGGGTGATTAATAACACATATTTATGCCATGTGACAAACTAAAAACACACATTTAATTTCACTTTACACGGTCTTTAAGATCTGTTGATCACAAATGTAACCTACAACAAAATATATGTTGTCTTTAAATGAGCTAGAACTTCCAGAACTTATAACAAGGTGATCGGCTGACCCTGAAGCTTGTTGGTGTTTCAGCTTCATCTATTCATGCAGGAATTATTCATTTATCTGACTGATCTGTCTCTGATCACCTGCCTCTTGGTCCGTGGACCGACTGTGGAACTCAAGAGACAGTTGAGCTGCGCGTGTTCGTACCGACAGTTTAGAGCGAGGGAGACGCAGCCTGCAGCTCAGAGAGGGGTGGGGGAGACAGTTGAGCTGTCTGTACCTGCAGTTTAGAGCTGGATGGAGAAGCTGAGATGCGCGTTGTTTGTTTTTAGCATTTTAGCTAGCTAGTATTGTGCATATCTAATTAGCGTTACACCAGTACAGACAGGTGGAGGGGAGGTGCGCAGTTCGGTTTGGTCGTTTGAAGCGCTCGGTTGTTAAGGGGGCGGGGCGCCCTGACGTATTATGTCATGAAATTAGCATATCATGATATAACTTTTTTGCCCGGGCAAGCTTTTTTTTTTTACCAGTATTATCGTGAACAATATGATATGGCCCAGCCCTACTGGGTCATTTACTGGTCATCTTTGAATAAAATTGATTTTTCAGTACCTGACTCAGAATGAAACTCATCAGAAATGTCCAGTTTGGCATTAAGAGTCAAGTGGTTTCCAAACAGAACTGTTAGTAGATTTAAACAAAACCCAATTCCTTGTTTCTTAGACCTAACGGAGAAGTTTTCCAGAGCTGATTGAGTTAATGAGCACTCTGATTGGGTTAATCAGCACTCTAGTAAAGAATTGTGTTCCCATCATGCATTTGATAAGTCAGTCAAAGTCTGACATCAATACAATCCAGATTATTTTAATAAACACCCCCCGGCAGACTCATAATATTAAATATCATCATTATAACAACATAACACACACAGTGTATTACTAGTTGATGTTTTTCTTAGTTAGTTCTAGATGTTATTACCGTTTTTCTCTTGCATTTGTTGTTGGATGTAACTGGGACCCCGTGTACATAATCTCGTTTTCATCACATGTACCACATGCGGTGCAAATGACAATAAAGACTCTCTGACTCTCTGACTCTGATAAGCAGCAGATGATAGATGCAAAAGGACAAGATGTGAAATTAATGGCAAACCAGGTCTGCAGGAAGCTAGAGATACCCAGGCCTGACAAGGGCAGACAACGTACAGAAGATCGACTCTGAGTGAAGGACCAGAGTTTGTCTAGATGTTTAAAGACTGGTTGAGATTTAATGTTTTCTTCAATGGTGGCTTCTTTTAGCCTCTTTCACAAAAAGTCTGGACAGACTAAAAATTAAGACGGTTACTTAAAAAATAAACACCTTTCATCAATTCACTTATTTTACATTAAATGTTTTGAATCATATTACACAAAAAATTGAGTTTTGTTTGACATTGGTTTAAAAAAAATAAGTTTTTGTAAAAATTGCCTTGAAGGTGATATGATTGATAACGGCAGTAAAACGCATAGAACTACCAAGTGCGTGAATACTTTTTATAGGCGCTGTACATCTAATATTGGGGTGTTTTTAAAGTCTGTCCAGTGGTTCAGGAGATATTTTACAAGTAAAACAGACAAAAATGTATGTACTGTATACAACAAGTAAACACATTATCACCTGCATTGTCTTTTGTCAGCAGGCAAGAATTAAAATATTTCACTAATTTTACCAGGTTTAACCAGTTTTAAATAAAGTTAAAAAAAAATGTGTTGCTTTTACAGAAACATATTGTAAAAGGATATTAATGTGTCCATCGTGGCTCCCTGAGTAGATGTATGATCGACCTTCACTTTTGTGGATTGTCAGACACTGGATGGATTTTGTGTGACCCTGTTAAAAAATAAAATAAAGAAAATAAATGGATTTAGAATGCACAGGAAACAGTTTGGTACAAAAATATCCTCCATCCAGGAAGAACATTCCAGATCGGATTGTATTAATTTTACTAAAAGCCATATGTGCCTTTTTGTTCTACAGTAGCTTATAACACAAGTTACTGCAATAAATCTGCTTTATAAAGACTGGCTCAGACTGGCTGCCTACCATTAAAGAGAATGTAATTTCAAGACTTTCAAGACTATCGTTTTAACCCCCTGCACCATACAGACTAATGTGCCTGATTATTCCAGTACTTTATTACCCCAAATCATAATTTTACCCACAAAAAAAAACTTCTAGTTATCTAGAACTGGGATCCTTAAACTCAGAGTCTGACCTTGATGGTGCGTATGGGCCGGTCAGGGCTGTTCTTGTCCAGGTAGTTGATGTATCCTGACAAGGAGATGCTGAGGAGGTGGTTTTTCTGCCACAAACAGCCCAGCTGCTGGTCGGTAACTTCAGAGCCCAGGTTGAAGGTGGTGACTGCCGTACCTGCACCAACGTCCCACAGCTTCACCGTCTTATCACCCGAGGCAGAAATCAGCTGGGAACTGTCAGGGCTCCAGCTGACCTGTAAACAAAACATCCAAGTAAAGGAAGTATCTGAGGAATATTTGGTGTTTAGAAGAACATTTGGGTGTATAAAGAGGCTGATGGAATGAGTGAGGGAACACACACCAGAACAAGTCAAAAAGGTACAAAAATATTAACCAACTTGAGCACAGAAGTTCTGTCAGATTTAAATAGGGAAATACTGAAAGTATTTTTCTTTCCAAAAGTTAGAATACACAGCACGACAACTTTGACTAACTAGCCCAGACAAAGAAAAGCCAGACTGGACCAAATGACCTCAAACTGGGTGACAAGTTTATACTTTAGCAATATTTTTCCGCCAGCGTGGTACACAGCGACGACAACGTTCACTGGTTTAAAGACACTTACAGCATAGATTCCTCCTTTGTGGGCCTTCTCTCCACCCAGTGATCCAACTTGTTCACCGCTTGTTCCATCGTAAACGAATATCTATGGAAATTACCAAAGAGGAAAGATTTTTTGTAGAAAACTGGAACTTCAAATACATTTAAATGTTTTAGGTTAAGCTATCCCTATTAAAAAAGAATATTTGATACTCAGAATAAATGTACACAACTCTGTAGTGTACATTCAGACGACTCGTTTCACAGTCTAAAGTCGTACAAGTACAAGAAAGTGGCGCCACCAAGCTGAAACTTTAAATTAAGCCCATTAATTAATAATAATAATTAATTCAATTTATAACGCACTTTTCATTACTGAAAATCTCAAAGTGCTACACATATATTGAATGCTACACACATTCATAAACCGGTGGCGGCAGACTACCATGCAAGGTGCTTTCCAGTCCTACCGGGAGCAACTCAGGGTTAAGTGTCTTGCCCAAGGACACAACGACACATGGTGCGGGTCCCGGGAGTCGAACCGCCAACTTTCCGATCGGGAGACAACTGCCATTACCACTACACCACGGCCGCCCCGCCCCATTACTTAAATTGGTAAGATTATTATGGCTATATTTGCCAAACAAACATTCTCTTCTGATTTTTCGATCTACAGTGAATTTGTAATTGGTTGATGCCTTTTAAAATTTGATTTACAATTTGCACAAGTCATTGCCAAAGCAATTAAGGGACAGCGTTGAAGCTAAATGTGTTCATGAACATCAAACTAAACGTTGCACAACATGAACACAAGGTTGATATTAACTTTGACAAGCCAAAAACTTTCTGCATGTAATCTTCTCATTTTATTTGAAGCTCCTTCTCTGTTCTACCATTAAAGCAGAATGATGTAGTCTGTAAAAAACTTTTTTTTTTCCTGTATGGACACAAGCAGCACCAGAACTTAAGTGTTTTTCCTTTCCACTGTTGCCATTGTGCTTGCTCAGGATGGGAGACTGTGACGAAGTGAAGATTTAACGCGTCTGCTGGCCTCCTTAGGGAACTTTTACTAACTGGCTTTTGTATGCATGTGAATGTTTCTGTGCAGTGCCCTGAGACAATTGTGTTGTGACTTGGCGCTATATATACACAAAAACTGAATTGAAAACAGGGTTTCCAACATCATTCACGAACCATCTTTAATAGTTTAGGCTTTACTAATAAAACATTTTGGATTTTATTTACAGAAATGAGACAACCTGCTTTTCAAAGACACAGCTGCTACGCAACTCTCATCATGCCTCTGGTTTAAAAACTTAAAAACTCAAGAGCAAAAACAAACAAAAAACACTTATCTTATCACAAATGTCATGTCTCCATGATCACTTCTGTAAAGCTGCATGTGTACAGTCTACAACTTCTTTACACAGTCGCATACCCTAACCCTAACCCTAACCCTACCCTAACCCTAACCCTAACCCATTCATAAACCCAACACATTCATAAACCGGTGGCGGCAGACTACCATACACTAATTGGTACAGACCAATGTTACATTTCTCTTTTACTTATTTTATTCAGATTTGTTGTAACCTAAAAGTATAATTCATTAAACTGTTGTATTTATGCTTTATACTGAAGAGGACTGACTCCAAACTACTACAGTATTGTTCATTGTCCAGTTACAAAGTAATGTTTTGCAATACCGTAGTCTGAACTGTAACAATGACATGCCCACCGTTCATGTTTCAGTAGTTACCTGACCATCAGCTCCAGCTGTGACGAACCGGCTTCCATCTGGACAGAAACGAACGCAGTTCACAAACTGGCTGTGGTCCTGGAGGTGCCAAAGAAAAACAGAAAAAGGGAAGAAATTACAGCAATCATCTATCATGCAATCCAACTCAATATCAGTTTGCCCTTAATGTTTGTTGCAGGGGTGTCAAACATGCGGCCCGCGGACCTCATCCGGCCCGCCAGGAGGTTTTAGTTGGCCCGCGGATTAATCTGAATTATTAAAAAAAGAATAAACGCTATTTTCTTAGAAATCTGCAGTTCCTATGTTGTCCGCTAGAGGCGCTGTGGTTTAGTCAGTTCCTATGTTGTCCTACTCAAACCGGGTGCCTCTAGGACCCAGGGGCGCTGTGTTTTAGTGTGGGAGCCGCAGCAGACAGTAACCGGAGCTGCTCATTTTCCCTGGCTGCGTCTCAATTCAGGGGCTGCGTCCTCATGAGGACCCAGCCTAGCTGGGCCGAGTAGGCCACGCACTCACAAGGCCGGGTGAGCTGGACGAAACTGCTGAAATGGGACGGTCTAGCCTTCCGGAGAGCCGGCATTGAAGTGGGTGGGGCGTTCTCTTGAAATGGGTGGGAAGTGTGCGCGCTTGGTGTGTGTGTGGAAAGAGAAGGGACGCCGCAGCTGAATATATATATTAGTGTTTCTGAGTTTACTGTTTGTTAAGAACTGATTACAAATCAGCTTATTTTACACGTGCGTAGCAAGGATTTTCTGAGGGGCAATCGTTTAAAAGACAGAGTGGACCTATGAAAGGCAAGTTGCCCAGTAGCTCAAATGGTTAAGCATCCTGCGGTTGGCGCAGAGTTACTTTTCTCGAAGCTGGTTCGAATCTCACTCGGTACGGTTAAAACTTATTTTACGTTTGTCTTTTATTGGATAAAAAAATGAGGACTGAGATTAAAAGGAAGGAGTTTGTGAAACTCCTTTTTTTTATCCAATAAAAGACAAACGTAAAATAAGTTTTAACCGTACCGAGTGAGATTCGAACCAGCTTCGAGAAAAAGCTCTCTGCGCCAACCGCGGGATGCTTAACCAATTGAGCTACTGGACAACTTGCTTTTCGTAGGTCCACTCTGGGTTTTAACAGATCGCCCCTCAGAAAATCCTTGCTACGCACGTGTAAAATAATCTGATTTGTAATCAGTTCTTCAAAAACAGTAAACTCAGAAACACTAGTATATATTCAGCTAACACATTTTTTTTGTCGTTTCTGTAGTTAAATTTTAATGAGATATATTCGCGCTGAGGTTGTTTGAGATGACTAAATAAAGGTTGAATGAATATTCGCGCTGAGGTTGTTGTCAGAACGAGCTGATGACTCAAAACACGCAGCAGCCCCGACCCTGCACGCAGAAAGTCCCACCCCCCCGCGAAATCTCTGCTGGCGCTATGAATTCTGGGATAGCCTCCGTCTTGAAGGATTCACGAATGCATCCTCAGATTTCGACAGGAAGTAGGCCGCATTCCTCGGCCGCATGAGGAGGAGTCTTCGAATTGGGACAGTCCTCCGCGCGGGGCAATGACGCATGCGGCCGACAAATGCGCACTCATGAGGACGCAGCCCCTGAATTGAGACACAGCCCCTGTCTTCATGTGCGCAGCAAGCGTTCTTCCTGATGTGAAACAGTACAAAAACAAGATTTCAGGGTTGCTGAGGGAGTTTGAAACGATTTCAGGTCTTTAGAAGAATAGAACATATCTTTATTGACACGTTTTAAAAGATGGGACGAGTGCACGAAGCTGCAGTTGTCTCGGCACCACAAAGGCAAACTCCAGACAGAATTTGCAGTTTTTCTCTCACCACTCACAGTCAGAGCTTCTAATGTGCTGTTGACATGCAACTTGAAATCATTGATTTGCAGTATGATGTAGAATTGAAGGACAAATTTGCCTCTGTGGGCTTGGCACATTTTACAAGTATCTCTTACCACGCTATCCTAAACTGACAGCACTGGCTGCAAAAATGTCCATGTTTAGGACTACCTACCTGTGAGCAAGGTTTCACTAATGAACATTAATAAAACAGCTACGCTCAAAGCTCAATTTATGTGTTCACAATTGCTTCCTAGATGTGGAAAATGGATTTAAAATTCATTCATTTCTAAATTTTGATGGGTTTGATCAAGCATTTTTAACATGCAGGAAAGTGTTTTAACAAAATACTCTGATGCATGCTCAATAATCCAGGTAGAAAAATCTAAAAAAGCTAAGTCTGGTCCTCTGGACAATCAAAAAATAAAACAAAACATTATTTTTTGAATGTCCAGAGGACCAGACTTAGCTTTTTTAGTGTTTTAACAAAACTGTGTTTTTTTTTTTATGTCCAGAGGACCAGACTTAGCTTTTTTAGATTTTTCTACCTGGATTATTGAGCATGCATCAGAGTATTTAACAAACAGTTTTTACAACTAAATGTTTTAAAACGTGCAATCACTGATCAGTTTTTTAATGTGTAATGCACTTAAATGTTTTAATTTTTAATTAAGGTGTCTGGGATTCTAAGGTGTGTTTTATTTGCAGATGACACTACTTTTTTATGCTCAGGTAGAGACTTGAATCAGACGTTTGAATTAATGAAGATGGAGTTTGACAAAATTTTTCCAGCTGAGGCGTCTGTCTAAGCTGAAGCCCATATTATCCAAAAAGCACCTGGAGACAGTGATTCACGCATTCATTACATCTAGGCTCGATTACTGCAATTCACTTCTGTTTGGCGTCAGTCAAGCCACCATTGCACGATTACAACTGGTTCAGAACGCAGCTGCCCGATTTTTAACCAGCACACGCAAAAGAGAGCACATTACACCAGTCTTGGCCTCCCTTCACTGGCTACCGGTTCATCTTCGAATCCAATTCAAAATTCTCATGTATGTCTACAAATCGCTGAACAGTCTCGCCCCCGCCTATCTCTCGGATCTGATACACCCATATGTCCCTCCACGTGCTTTGAGGTCAGAGGATCAGGTACTCTTAATAGTTCCAGAAACTCGCCTTAAGCGCAGGGGTGACAGGGCGTTCTCTGTAGCAGGCCCAAGACTCTGGAACGAGTTACCGCTGCTCATCAAACAGGCCCCCTCCCTCTCGGTTTTCAAATCCCGGTTAAAAACTCACTACTACTCCATCGCTTTCAATGCCAGCTGATTTGTATTGGATCGTTTGATTTATGATCTGCAATGTTTTTATGTTTTTCGTGTTGTACTTCATTGTCTGTGTTGCCTGTTGCGTGTTTGTTTGTCCAGCACTTTGGTGTGGACTTGTTCCTGTTTAAAGTGCTTTATAAATAAAATGGTATGGTATGGTATGGTAAAATTCAAACTTGGTTTAAATTAAACAAGTTATCACTGAACGTGGAAAAAACTAATTATATGATATTTAGTAAAAAAAGTAACTATGGATTTTCTTTTCAAGATTGATGGTGTGGAGATACAAAGAGTGAATGAAGTAAAGTTTTTGGGTGTGATTATCGATGATAAATTGTCATGGAAAAAACATATAAATTTTGTAAGAACTAAAATGTCTAAGTCCATGGCAGTACTATATAAAACGAGGGACTTACTGACAGACAAGGCTTTGTGTTTACTGTATAATACAATTGTTGTGCCAAATTTAATTTATTGTATTGGTGTCTGGGGTACAGCTTGTAAAACTGCAACCAAATCTATCTTTATTTTACAAAAAAGAGCTGTACGAATTATCTCAAGAAAAGATTATTGTCATCCTTCAAGTATTTTATTTCATCAACTGAAATTACTCAAGTTTTATGATTTGGTGGACTACTTTATTCTATTACTAATGTACAGGGCTCAGAATCACAATTTACCATCGAACGTACAAGAGTATTTTGTAAAAAGGAGCAGTTGCTATAATTTAAAAGGAACTGATATTTTTGTTAAGCCAAAGTTTAGAACAAGTTTGCGGGGTAGGTCTACTTTAATGAGGGGAATTGATCTATGGAATGGTTTGAATAATGATATTAAAAATGAGGAATCATTATTTGTATGGAATGGTTTTTTGTATTTAAGAAAAGGATAAAGAATATAATGCTGACGAGATACATTTAAGTACTAAATACTTGTTTTATTTTTATCTTTCATTATTATTATTAAGTTACCGGTAGTTAATATTAGCAAAAACTATAAAGAAAAATTGTGATATGTTTTGGGTTTTGTTGTATTATTTGTGATTATTGCTTGAATTGATTGTTTGAATTGATTTTGTTAAGAAGGGGCAGAATTGATAAGATTTAATTCTTCTGCCGCCTTTCATTTTATAGGCATTTTATATTTTTTTGTCTTGAAATTTGTATTGTTTTAATGGAAATGAATAAATAAACAAACAAAAAAACAAACAAAAAATGTTAAACTGAGTAAAAGTGTAAAAGGACAATTAATTTAATGTAAATATTTTTATAATTTATTTATTCTTTGCACTAATACAAAGAAAAAAAGTGGACTTTTGGAATGAGTATACTGGTCTGGCCCCCTTGAGATCAGATTAAGCTGTATGCGGCCCCCAGATCAAAATGAGTTTGACACCCCTGGTTTACAGTAAACGAAACACTTCTAGCAACACCCTCAACTGTAAACAGACGTTTTACTATTCTTACAACTACCGTATTAATGGCAAGTCAGAACATTTTCAATCTGATTAGGAATTTTCAATTAGAGGCCTTTTATTTTGATCATAGTAATAAGAGATTACTGATATATGTCAAAAGACAGATATGTAAATGTAGTTTCTGGATGAATTCTCACATACACAAATATTCAACTTTCAGATTTTGTGGGGGTTGGATGAATAATCAGCTGCAAGATGTCGCACACAGGGAAAATGATTGAAACTGATACAATATTGCAAAGAGCAGTGAGCAAAACCTCACATGCATCAATGGGAAGCTCCTGGCATTTAGTCATTTCCTTCTGCATTCCAATACTAACATTAAAAATTCAGATAAAATAAATGCACGTTCTGTGCTGAATACACTTTCCTCTCAAGTAACAAATTCAAATGCTTTTCCACTAACTATTAGATTACAAATGTAGTTAATTTATTTTATTTTAATCTTTAAACCCTAATCTAAAATAAAACATGTCCAAAACACAACATTTGTAGAGGAAAGTCCAAAACACAATATTTGTAGAGGAAAGTCTTGTTTTCAAAGAATTTGGCTCAAAATGTCTCCAACAAATTATGGGCAAAGTAGGGTTATATAATATGGAAACAAGAAAACACTGTCAAAAACCATCAGGTGTGGCAGATATGAGATGACTTACAGGTAGTTGGTAAAAGTAAAATCACTCTCTGCATTTATGAAGGCTTAGTATGTTGGTAACAATAAAAACAATTCAGCCTTTAGATCGGTGGATTTATTACTCCAGTGCAAAAAAAGCAACCAGGTCCACTCACTATGGTTAGCACAATTACTTTAGTGAAGTAGTTTAACTCACCCTTAATGTGAACTTGAACTTGAAGGGGGGTCCCTCAAAGAAAGACGCACTGGTGTCATCACTGGCAAGAGCAAGGCGGTATGGACGTTTCTGTCTGATGTCTACACTGTTGATTAACTTTGAATGTCCAGAAAGCTCTCCCACTGATGAGCCAGAGTCCCACAGGAACACTGATCCAAACCTGTAACGAGACAAACACTGTCAATTATTCTGGTTTTGGTTCAAGTGACGACACATTTATTGTCCACAGTTGTTGGCTTTAGGACTAGATTTTACAATGATACAACATGATGACGATTGACATTGCATCTAAAGCAAATAAAACACGACAGCTAGTCGAGTTTCTCAGTAAAGGATCTTGAAGGTAAATACAGTTCAGCTTAATTAAAATGTGTAAAACAGTAAAAGATTTTTTTTTAAATTACTTCTCTCGTCCATCGCCAACAACAGCCATCCTCTTGCTGTCCTCTGTCCATGCTATGTCCTTGACCTTCCCTGAAAGAGGGGTGTACTCGTACTTGAGGAGGTGCTCCTTCTGGGTGGTGTCCCAGATACGAATTTTTCCTGACACATCTAAAAACGGATTTGACAACAATTATCTGAATAAAATAGACATTCCTGTGCCAAGCATGCATTTGAATTACATGTGTTTAAATGAATCTTGTACCTCCAGATGCAATATAGAATCCACTGGGGGCATACTTGGCGACCGTGACTTGATGAGGATGCTCAGTGTAAATGTCGGCAATAGCCGGATTCTATAATAAAAACACAAAACAAAAGATTTGCATTTGACAAATGGAACCAAAAAATTATTTTATGAATCCATGCAAAGATTAGATCAATTATAACCAAACTTTCTGTACAAACAAAACAGAAAATAAAACATTTCTACGTCTGCAGGAATCTATTTTAAAAAACGAGGGAAAACCAAATATCTGAATCTTTCGACGCACTGGTGTCGCCTTCAGGTCAATTTAAAGGCACAAACTTGAAGCTGCACTTTGGCTTTTCGGCATGCAATATGAGGACAATAGAATGTGCTCAAACATGAGCAAACTGTCACTGAGCTGGTGGGATATCAATGAGCTGCTCTGCTAAAATGGCAGAAATGTTAACCCACAGCCAGTCAAGCTATACTTCTTAGTTTTTCACTTTAGTTTTCAATTTAGCCGAATTACTAAAATGTCATGATGGAAAAACAAACATTAAAACCAGAAGAACAAAAAGAAAGTGAAAAAGAATCAACAATAGTTATCAAAGTTTTAGAAAATTACTTCAATATTCCTGATGACGACACACTTTCCATTGGTGTAGAGAAAGTTGTTTCCTTTGGGATCGCCACCAATCACCTTTGCAACTCCCCTCTCCATCTGAGGTAGACTGGCAAAGACATGTTCTACAACAAAAACAAAAAGGTCACAACAAAGGCAGGTGCTTGAAGCAAAATGCACCAGAGTGCAGCAGTGGACAGGTGTGGACAGGTCAGACCTCTTTGAGCTTCCTGTCCACACAGACGCGTCTGTCCAAGAGGGGCAGTCCACAGATCTAGATCTCTTATTACACATACTTAAAACTACCATATTTTCTGGAATATAGGTCGCACCTGAATATAGGTTGCATTGTCCAATAGCCTATATGCCACGGGCTTCCGTTCCAGCACCTCCGCAGTCATTACACAGACGGTGCACTTCCGGTTAGCGGGAAAGACACGAACATAAATGACTAAATACAATTAATAAAACATCGGCATACACACCAATAACAACTCTATACACATATAAAACCATATAAAATTATGGCGACGTTCCCCCTACGGATAGCCGCGATAAATGTTCGCCGAAACTCCCCCGCGGAACAGCTGTTCCCACCGGTGGGCACGTGTAGTGCCGGTAGCGCGCGGCCGCTTCCCGTTTCGGGTCGTTGTCATGGTTTGCTACTAGAAGCTAACGCTAGCAACAACGGAGGTGGATGGGAACCGGAAGTGGCGGGTAGGTGTTGCATTTTGCCGGAAGTACGTCAGGCCCCATTTTTGTTAATGATTACAAATCAGCTTATTTTATAAAAAGCCATAAATAGGTCGCACCTGAATATAGGTCGCAGGGTATGTAAAAATGATAAAAAGCTGTGACCTATATTCCGGGAAATACGGTAATTGCACTGACTTTGTACTATATAGTAAATAAAATGAGGCAGTGAACTATATAGTAAATAAAATGAGGCAGTGAAAGACATGAACACCAATTCAAAATATACTTTTTATGGCACATTTTCTCAAACGATATATGCATCACAAGAAATATGATTGCATATACATAAATCTGTGTGCAATCTAGACAATATAGTTCCAATAGAAAGATTATATGAAAATAAATAAAGTGCTTCAACCATCCATCCTTGAAATGAATAAAAAGTAACATTTAATGTAAATTGTCAGAAGATTTTAGTCCCAGCATCAACACAAAAAAAGAAGAAATAACAGGTGTTACACCAAATTCTGTGACCTATCAAATTCTGTGACCACAGGGGGTGACAGCGTACATTCCTCTGTGATACTGGCTATTTGAGGGTCCCATGTTATGTGAAATGACCCCAGATTGTAGTGAGGAGGTGGCAGAACTCCAAAACGTATTTGTAATGAACTGAGATAATATTTATGTGAAATTACAGTAAGGTTAGGGTATTAAAAGAAGGCATTAGAATATTAGAAGCCGTTTTGAACCCAATCTCCCTCCCAACAAAGCCCCTTGGAAACATTTATTAATCATTTACAGATTTATTAAACGGCTATTTTGGGTTTAAATGTTTAAACTCTGGAACGAGTTACCGCTGCTCATCAAACAGGCCCCCTCCCTCTCGGTTTTCAAATCCCGGTTAAAAACTCACTACTACTCCATTGCTTTCAACACCAGCTGATTTGTATTGGATCGTTTGATTTATGATCTGCAATTTTTTTATGTTTTTCGTGCTGTACTTCATTGTCTGTGTTGCCTGTTGCGTGTTTGTTTGTCCAGCACTTTGGTGTGGACTTGTTCCTGTTTAAAGTGCTTTATAAATAAAATGGTATGGTATGGTAAACAACAGCGATGGTCCCAAAGGAATGTACGCAGTCGCCACCTGTGGTCACAGAATTTGATAAGTCACAGAATTTGGTGTAACACCTGTTCCTCTCTACATTCACCATCTTATTGAGTTTTCCACCTTTCCCACACCGTATGTTAGGCATAAAGATGAAGTTCTCGTCTGCTCTTTTCATTGTTGCCAGTCTGTAAAGGCTTTAAAAGAAGAAATGTACTGCAGTATTCAGCAGCACCAGTCTGTAAAGGTTTTAAAAGAAGTGTACTGCAGCATTCAGCAGCTCCAGTCTGTCTGGACATGTCACAACAACGCGACGAGAAGGCAGCTATTTCCTGAATCCCCTCAGCGAGCTGGCAACAACACGACAGCCTCTAACTGGCTGAATTCAGCATTAAACTGCATTTTATTTTCAGACAGGGAGTTATGTTTTAGCAGGGAGACTCATTTCCAACGCAAAAATTACGTTTTTCATAGGCGAATCAAAGCTGTTAGCAATGGGCGAGGCTAGCTAGCTGCAGACTACCTGGACTTGTTTCACCCAATCACGAGGTTTCATTTGCTTTTTTTTACTCGGCCTTTTTTACTCGGCCGTTTGACATAAAAACAACGAAACTTACTCAGTTCGACCGGCATTTTCCCTGCTGGCCTTTTGCTTATCGTAACTCTTCCGTGTGAATGAAAGTGTAGAGACAGAGCCGCTCTTCTAGCTGCGCGAGCTACTCTCTTTGATCACACAAACACGGAAGCGGCAGCAGCGCTCGCCCTGCTTGTCTTTGCCCATATATGGTAATCTCAGGTCATACGCTGTAGCTGTCAGCCAGTAGCCACGCGCAGGGAGAATTCAGTTAAATTTCACCTAAATTTAGTCTTTCAGGCTACTTAAAAAAAAAAAAACTCCCTAAAGCGTCGATCACCACTCATGATAAAAAAAGCTTAACGAAAAACTTCAATAACAGCTGCTTGTGTCATCTCTTTACCTTGCTTGCATTGTTGGTTTTCTTCTTTGTTTTCACGTTTTGTTTATTTTGGAAAACAACGAAAGTCCAAACCCTGAAAATCCAAAAGTAATTTTAAAATGTTGAGAAACTCTTTATTTTCATTCATCCGTTTTGAACACACCATCAAAACGGATGCGCTTTGCCGCTTTTACGTGGAAAGTATGACCTGAAAGACTTTACCCAGGGCATAATAAACCTATTTCTGTCCCTGTGTAATGATAAATTGAATAACTAAATTAATTGTCCAAACATGTAAATGCCGACCATACTACAAGTGTAACAAACCAACTAACTCGACTGCAAACTCAGATTACCCTTTTTAAATATTATGTCATCCTGTGTGTCAGTAGAAATCATGATAGGACTGGGAATCCCCCTGACCTATTTGGGATAGGCTTATTTCAGATGGCCTCTTCATTGGCAAACACTGAAGAGAAAGTACAGTACTTATGTAGCGACACATGTGGTGCGTGCTCACAAGTGTGACCCCTCAGTGTAACACAAAGCTGAAAAGCCTGCTGAATTTAAGGGATCCTACATGTAGTCTATACATATGCTTAAATGCTTACCCTTGTTTTTTTACTACTGTATGTATATCCAATTTTTTTTTATGCTGCTGGGTTATCTCTGGTCTCGTTCTTCCTCAGACACAGTTAAAATAATGATACATTATTAGTCTCTAAAGCACCATGTGTCTGTATCATACTTGTTCACTTGTCTAATGATGTATATTCTGGGCCTATAGAAGAAGTTTACAGGCTTTGGGCTTGGTAAAACATTTAGTTTTAACTCTTGTCCATGCTGTGTATTTGTTTAGGTGGTTTAAAAGTATCAAAACCATCTTTGCTTGATAAGCATGGATTACGCAAATAGTCGATATGCGAGTTTAGACTTCCAGTATGATTCTGTGAGGACGAAAGCTGGTTGACGACAACTTTGCATTTGTGGCTTCTTTTTTAGTTAGTTTGTTTAAATACTTTGTACTATGCTAATTTATCAGTCATAATAGGAGTTTTCCTTTGCAATTACAGGCAAAACAAACAGTCAGGATCCAAGCTGTTGTGGTGTTCAGATATGTTTCTGGGTAAGTACAAGTAAAATGCTTTATATGACATGTATGACGGTGGCATGTAATCTGATGACTCAGGTTGTATTCCTTTGTTGGCTATTGGCCACGTGAAATTTCTTCCTGCAGGCCAGTTTCTAAGAGGAGGAGTAATTTGCATCCAGTCCAGTCCAGTGCATGTGACCTTTTTAAGGCAGATTTTACCCAGCTAGCTACAAGTCTTTTTAACAAATGGTTATAACATAAACATTGATAACAAGCACATACTTTTGTACTTACATATCTGATAATAAAACACAAGTTTAGATTGTATATTTGTTTAAACCTAAACATAAACTGGGGAGGAGGCATCACAAACTTTGATACATAAAAATAAGATTGATACAGAAACTGCTATAAATCCTTCCTGTGCTTTCTTCCTGTCTACAGTCAACATATCTTCATGTGAAATATTCTGTAATCTGTTTTCCCTGTGCATGTGTTTTGGGCATTCATCGCCACATATTCACAAACACTGCATGATTTCATGTATTATTTCAATGTCTTGGATGTTTTGTGTGACTACTGACTGTGAAACAAATTGCCTCTTGGGGATAATGAAGATACTTGAACATGAACTTGAACACATTCATCCCATTTTGTGATCACTAAAAACTTGTTAAAAATTCTACTAGGAGATGTTCCATTTTGTGTATATATATATATATA
>JBBPBX010016138.1:36049-48555 GCA_038048925.1 Garcialebias charrua | reverse complement strand
CCCTCCGAGGCCTGCGCCGCGTCCACGTTGCTCCCCACCGATTCAGGAATCCACCGCTCCAAAAAAGCACATAGGTCAGAGCCCTCAGCGCCTTCCGGCAGACCCACAAGCCGTAAGTTATTTAAGCGAGCTCTTGATTCCAAATCCATCAATTTTATTTCCATCGATTTGTTGTTAGCCTGTAAGGTGCTAACGTTAGCTCGTAGCTTGGCCACCTCATCCTCTGCAAGGGAGATGCGGTCTTCTGTTTGTGAAGCCCGTTCGTTGTAGTCTTTCATCTCCTGCTTCATATTTTTTAGCGTTTCCAACACTCCATCGAGTTTAGAAGAGAATTCAGTTCGTAGGCTTGTTATTGCAGATAAGATTTGGTCAAACTTACTGCTTGCTGGGTCGCTTTCACCTCCTTGTTCCGCCATGGTTCTGCTAGTTTTCCGGGCTTCACTACGCAGATTGTAGTCAAACAACGTTGTTTGTTTGGTCGTGTCGCTTTTGCCTTTGTTCTTTTTAGTTCGGTTAGGCATTCTTCCTTAGACTGTCACTTTTTTTTGCATTTTATCGCAGTGAACAGCCGTTATCTTGCCATATTTGAGGCAGTAGCTGCGGAGCGAAGTTGCATGCGTCTGCTCAAGCGGCCACCATAACCGGAAACCACTACTGGACCATGAAGGGTGCTTTATAAATAAAATGGATTGATTGATTGATTGATTGATCATCAATAATTACACCCAAGAATTTAATTTCTTTTACTCTACATATTTCAACTTCGTTGATGCTGAAAGGAACTTCAGTAGTTATCTTTTTATTACTGAAAATCTTATACTGTAATTTGTTTTTTTTTAAATATTTAGTGATAACTTGTTTAAATTAAACTAATTTTGTATGTTAATAAATTCCTTCTTCATCAATTCCAACATTTGCTCCAAGTTATTACCAGAATAAAAGAATGTTGTGTCGTCGGCAAAAAGAACACATTGAAGAATACATGAATCGATTAGATCATTAATATACAATATAAACAACTTGGGACCAAGTACAGATCCCTGCGGTACACCACATGATATGTCACAAAGGTTAATCAAAAAGGTGTTCAATACAAGATCAACTGGACTTTATTTGTTACAGAAGATGTTTCGCTTCTCATCCGAGGAGCTTTATCAATTCAATGAAACAGACTGTGCTTCGGTGTAAAACGTTTGAGATGGGAGCAGAGGTGTCTTGTCTGTGAATTAGACTAGCAAAGTTTTTTGAGAAACCTCTGTTGTTGTTTGGGAGGTGTTTTTTGTCAATTTACATACAGTTGTGTGTCTTCTGTCAGAGACTTCAAGGGAACCCCCTACTGTTAAGGTGTGATCTGTCAATTTACATGTATGTGTTACCTCAGCTTGCAATTTACATGTTGGTGCGTGACGCCTAAGACTGTTATAACTCCACGCGCACACAGTCTGTTTCATTGAATTGATAAAGCTCCTCGGATGAGAAGCGAAACGTCTTCTGTAACAAATAAAGTCCAGTTGATCTTGAATTGAACACCTTTTTGATTTATCATGTCCTGGACGACTGAGAATCTTCACCAGCATGTCACAAAGGTTAGATCTTGTTTCATCTATCTGTACAAATTGTTTTCTATTCTTTAAATAACTATGTAACCACTGCAGAGCCGGTCCTCTGATGCCATATTTATTAAATTTTTCTAGTAGAATTGTGTGATCAATCGTGTCAAATGCTTTTTTTAGATCAACAAACACACTTACAAAGTATTGCTTTTGATCTACTGCCGTGGTAATGTGTTCCATCAACTCCATTAAAGCCAACGAAGTTGAATTTTTTTATCTAAACCCGTATTGACTATTACTTAATATATTGTGTTTTTCAAGAAAGAGATCAAATCTGGATGCAAACAATTTTTCACAAAATTTTAGAGAACTGTGGTAACAGAGATTATAGGTCTGTAGTTGTTGTATTGACATTTGTCACCATTCTTATAAAGTGGAACCACTTTTGCTATCTTCATTCTGTTTGGAAAAATTCCCGTTGAGAACGACAAATTACAAATATATGTAAATGGCTCTATAACATGGCCTATTATTTCTTTTACGACCATCATGTCCATATCTTCACAATCTTTAGATCGTTTGTTAGTAAATGTTTTAACTATCATCATTATTTCTTCATTGTCAGTTTCTCTCAGAAACATACTGTTTACAGGACTATGTATTAAGTGACTCACATTTCTATCAACTTTAGGTATTTTTTCTGCAAGGTTTGATCCTACATTAACAAAATAATTATTAAATCCATTAACAATTTCATTTTCATCGTGGATTTCTTGATTATTCTCAATGAAATATTTAGAAATACCACAACCAACCTTATTTTTATTCAAAACACCATTCAATACTTGCCATGTTGCCCTCATATCACCTCTTTTTTCATGTAATAATTTACTGTAATATTCCCTCTTTTGTTTTCTTATAATCGCCACCAATTTGTTTTTATACTTTTTATATTTATATTCTGAATCACTCGTTCTAGATTTCAGGAAACATGAATACAGATTGTTCTTTTTTGTTCTTTTTTTTGCATGCGTTTCTCAATCCATTAGTCATCCATCCATCCAATTTTTTCATTTATATATATATATATATATTTAAATTTGTACGCATCCTTTATGATCGTCTGTTGTTGTCCATTGTTGTCATCGCTCTTCGTTTAAAATTCAGGTCTCTCTGGTAAATGAGTCCCAGAGGCTTAATGGGACTAATTTGTATAAATAACAGTTGAATTAATGTTACATATGCAAAATGTATTTTTATTTTTTTTAGAATGTAAAAGTATGTTATTCAAAGTGTTAAGCATAATTTTGATGTTTATATGTAATGCCATAATAAATGTATGTTTATACTGTTTAAAAACTGCCTCTGTTTTCACAATATGGAGGGTTGTCAGTTGGGCTTGTTTTCATGGAGCTGGTCGCTTTTTCTATTACAAGATCTGGCAACACTGTAGGATTCATGAAACGACTGAAACTCTGTAGAGGTGGGGTGTGTTTTTACCCTCTCAGCCAGTTCGTCTCCAGTCTCCCTCAGCAGCAGCGCCACCGTCCTCTCCACGTCGTCTAAAACAAAACAAAACGTTTCAGGCAGGAGGAACGTTTGTTAATTATTATAGAGTCCATAAATCTTTATTCATGCTTTAGTGTTAAAGAAGTTTGAGTTGTTCTAACAGAGGGCTCACCTTCGTTAGCATCCTTCTCCAAGTCTGAGGCGCTGAACTCGATTTCGTCGACGATCCCCATCACCCGAGCCGCCAACTCGTCAAACTCATCCTCGTCTTTACTGGTAACCACATCTGAACAAACAAACGGTCATGAAACAAAGTCAACGCAGTGGGAGTGAACGAGTCACGAGGCCTCCTGTAAATCCGGTTTTTAACTGCAGATCGTGTTTTTGTGCCGTCTCGAGGAGAACAGACCCAGTTCCATTGTTTATTTACACCATTTCACCGTGGTTAAACTGGTTTTCCTACATTCTGATTCACTCATACGTTTGTTTACAGAACATTAACATGAAGGCGTGTTTGAAATGTCCTCAACTCCACCGTGAATCCAAACTGAGCTTAAGGATAATGTTATATCTGTACTGTAAATGTTTATGTACTTTTACTGGTTATTATTAATGTTTATGTACTTTTACTGGTTATTATTAATGTTTATGTACTTTTACTGGTTATTATTAATTTTTATGTACTTTTACTGGTTATTATTAATGTTTATGTACTTTTACTAGTTATTATTATTGTGGATTGTCATGGAAAACAGGACATTTTCAAGAAAATACATTTCTGACCATGATGTTCGCTTTTAAAGAGGTAATCAAGAAAAAGTTTTTGTTTCCCCTCTCTGCTGAGTTTTTCCATCATTGATTATTTATAAATCATGCAAACAGTTCAATTAAAAAAATAAATTTTACAGGAGCAGAAATCAAACACAATGGATCTTTAGTTTCTTTTTATGTTAATTATAGCCATATTAATCATCCTCATCTGCTTTCATCAGCGTAATTAGACAATTAATCACTGTTCTTGTAAAAAAGAACAAAGTAATTTATTTTTCAACATTGTTTTTAGTCTTGTTTCAATATATTTTTTGAACGTGCTAATAAAAACTTGACTGCGCGACCTAAAAATATCATGTAATGACTCCTGCTTCCCTAATGCGATTTATTTTCTGACCTTCTGAACAAAACGTGTTTATCCTTCACGCGTGTCGTTTCTGCCCGTGGCTGTAAGCTGATGCTCACCGTTCTCAGGAACCAAGCATCGGTTTTCGACTTCGTCCTGCTCTGCTGCTTCCGTCGCTCCGTGCTGTGGTGCTTCTGTCTCATCAGTCTGAGGTTTAACACATCTGAAGATGGTCAACAGCCGCTTCCCAAACTTCTTCTTCTTCTTCTTCCTCTCCTGTGTCTCGTCTTTTTCTGCCTTGATCTGCGATGGAGACGTTACATTTCCCTCCACGCTGCCGTTTGTTTGCGCGCCCTTCGCTGGCCGTCTCCTCTGAGCGTAGGCCATCATGAGTCTGAACTCCACCGTGTCCTCCATGCTGCCCGAGTCCAGGCTCACGTCCAGTTCTGTGGTCTTGCTGTTGTTGTTGTGGTTCTCCACGTGTCCGTTCTGCATGCTGGCTTGCTGTTAAGACAGAAAAAGGTTTTATTATTGCGATTACAGAAGAGTAAACTCAGATTAATGATTAGTAACTTAGGAAGTCCTCTGGATGGGGGACAGAGCGTTTGTCGCTTAAAGAAACTGGTCCAGATGACACGATTTAACCTTTTTTGTTGTTCAGCTTAATAATATGTTGATTTCATTCATTTATTTTGACGTTAACACTATTGTAACTCAAGAATTATAATATCCTATAGCAGAAAACTTATAAGAAGCCACTTTGCTCCACTTTAGGCATTAAAATATTGGTAACACTAACTAGTAAGTGAATGAGGAAACTAATAAACTTCCCTCACTTTAAAGTACCTACCGGTAGGTCATTTAAAGGTCACATTTTCTTTATGGGTTAATTACAAACATTATTTTCACTGACTTATCATTAAAAAGTACATGATAGTATTCAGAAAGACTGCAAATCAGAGGCTAAAACTGTAAAATGTGTACTTTCTTTTAATGAATAACTCCAAGGACTCCTGCCAAGATTATTACAGCTGTTGATCTTTGAGTTGATCATTTATTTCAGAGCTTTCTGTGGAAAAACTTAACTGTTAAAGCACTTTACCACACCGGAAGCAGTACAGGTACACAAAACAGGATAAATGATCCTAAACACACCTGTCGTCTTCAGGTCTGTGTAATAACACATGACTGGAGGTTTCAAATCATTTTGGAGGTAAATTTGGACATTTTTCCTTCACAAGCTGTTCAGCTTATTCAGTGTCCTCAAAACAGAAAAACATCAAACTAACCTTTAAAAGGGCGACGTTCGTCTTTAGCTCTAAAATAAACGAACGTCTGAAGAGAAAAAGAGACGTCAAATTTTAGCCTCGCCTGTCAAATTACATTAATAAACGAAACAAAATCACTTTTATTAAGAGATTTAAACGACTAGTTAGGGTAGTAATGTCCTCTAAAACAAAAAGAAAGTGACTACTTACCGTTTTACCGGCGAAAAGTTAAGAATCCTCACCAACTTCAACCGGAACTCACCAACTGGCGTCAACGGCGACGCGCCAGTATTTATAGGGTGGTTCTACGTGATGACGTCAGAGTTACGTGCATCAAACGAAACGAAAACCGGTTTCGAATCGCAACTGACTGTACTCTTGTTTTTGTAGAACATTTAGAACCGCTCGGGTTCTTACAGTGGTAAAATAAATAAGTAAAAGAGGAAAAAAACGAGGCTCCAAAATAACTTTTTGATTTGAAATATAAGTTTCAGCCAGCACATGCCTCAAAATCATGTTACCTGCATTTGATGATACAGACTACTTGATTACTACGTGATTAATCTGTGAAATTAGTATTTAGTGTGAAACTAATCTACTTAGAGACTCCAGGCTGTATGACTACAGTACAAACAGTTTTGAATAAAATGATTAGAGAGTAACATTTCTTAGTATAGAAGTATAAAAAGGTGACACTATAGGGTTGAGAGAATTTTTTAATAAAAACGAATAAAAGACGATTTGCACCCACTTCCATAAATATCTGAAAACATGTACGACAACAAAAGGACATTTCCCTCTACTCACTGGATGACTCATTTAATGGAAAATACAGAAGAACATTGCTTCATTTTGCTTTTTTAACTAATCAAGTCTGAGTGTTAGATATTTATGTAGCCTGCACCCAGCTCCTTGTCGTAACATGAGAAACATGCAAAAAAGAAAGGGTAAAGACAAAAGTTCCTAGTTTCAAGAAGACATTAAATTTGATTTAAACACTTGCTTAAAAAATGACTCCCAGGTCTTTAATACAAAGTTCACCTTCTTTATATTGAATGTTAGCAAAGGACAGTGTTAAATTAGTGGTGGTGATACTGTTTTTAAAAAGAAGTCCTGGTTTGAAGGCAGGAGGTGATCAGTCAACTGATACATGAGTCATGTGTCATTTCCACACAGCTGAAGAGGTTTATGTGATTTTTACTTGAGTACTCTTCAACATTACGAGCTTGATTCATCCTGACTTCCTGATTTTCTTTTTTGGGCTCCAAACTTGAGGAAACCTGTTTTGAAAGCTATTCTTGTTATCCTCCCACTGCTGGTTTAGTTTCATTATACTGGTAAATCTCCTTTTTTGTATTTTCTTTACCCCTTTAACTGATTAAGTTTCTATAATTTGAAGGAGACTGTGAAACTGTCCTGTTGGTTAGTTTCTGGGTAATTATGAAAAAGTGTTAACTGCAGTAAATATCAAATTGAAGTTTGGATAATCTGAATGGAACATAGTTCTTGTTACAACATATTCTTCAAGAACTGTCCTTAGCTGGTTTAAGTCATGCACCATTAGTTAAGGAAATCACTTTTTTTTTTTTAGCTGTTCAGACTTGAACTGTGGTCAAGCTGCAGATGTCTTTTGTGCATCTGCCATGGATAAAGATGGAAAAATAAATACAAATTAAATTAGTAACAGACAGCTTTGTGCATTCCAAGTGTAATCGTCAACCACAAGAAGTCTGCTAACATTTATTTGCACGACTGTGGATAAGGTGAGGGATGTCATCATGGAGACTGATGAAACAATGGTCTCTATTGATGTCACATCACTCTTTACGTGCATTCCTGTTGATGAAGCAGTAGAGGTGGTCTGTTTAAGGTTAAAATCAGACACCACTCTGAACAGCAGGACCACACTTTCCACAGAACAACTGTGTCAACTCTTGAAACTGTGCCTGCAGTCAACCTACTTCACATATGGGGAGCAATATTATAGGCAGAAACATGGGTGTGCTATGGGGTCTCCAGTTTCTCCTATTGTTGCCAACCTGTACATGGAGGAGGTAGAAAAGAGAGCCTTGACGTCCTTTTCAGGGAGACCACCAAGTCATTGGTTCAGGTATGTTGATGACACCTGGGTTAAAATTAAATCTCAGGAAGTCCAACATTTCACTGATCACATCAACTCTGTGGATAAATATATCAAGTTCACACGAGAAGATGTAAAAAATGGCAGGTTGGCTTTCTTGGACTGTGAGGTCTCAGTTTCTGATAGAGGAAATTTGCAAACTGAGGTGTACCGCAAACCCACCCACACAGACCAGTATTTACAGTTTGACTCCCATCACCCTCTGGAGCACAAGTTAGGAGTCATCAGGACTCTGTACCACAGAGCAGACAGCGTCCCCACTAACTCAGCAGCCAGACAGAAGGAGAAATCACACACAAAACAGGCTCTAGAGAAATGTGGATATCCTAACTGGGCCTTCCTGAAAGCAGAGAAGAAACCCAAACAGGACTCCAGCCAGCCATCAGGTGAAAAGAAGGAACCCAGACCCAGACCAGTGGTCATTCCAGATGTTGCAGGAGTTTCAGAGACATTGAGACGTTTATTTTCTAAACACAACGTCCCAGTGGCTTTTAAACCCCAAAATACATTAAAGACTGGTTCATCCCAAAGATCCAGTCCCCCGGCACAAACAGAGTAATATTGTGTATGTTGTTCAGTGTCAGGAGGGCTGTGATCAGTCTTACATCGGGGAAACTAAACAGCCACTGGCCAAAAGGATGGCCCAGCACAGAAGATCAACATCATCAGGTCAGGACTCTGCGGTCTACACTCATCTCCAGGCCAGAGGTCACTCTTTCAGGGATGAAGATGTTCACATCCTTGATAGAGAGGAACGATGGTTTGAGAGAGGAGTAAAGGAGGCCATCTTTGTGAAAAGAAACCATCCATCATTAAACAGAGGTGGAGGCCTCCGGGTTCAACTGTCCCCCTCTTACAATGCTGTTATTGCTAGTATCACTCAGCCCTCTGTGAATAGCAAACAACCATCAGGTTGTTAACGATCCATCGTTAGGCTGATGGTCCTCCTTGATCAGCAGCTGGTTTCGGCTGTCATCAGCCAACTGGTTGATCCACTATGTGAAGAACATGTGAAAATGGCACTGAAACAGTCACTTATAACACAAAAACTTCATAAAATCTCCATTTTATTGAAAATAGATGTATCTCTAAGATATTTTAGCATAGCTAACATAAGTGTTAGCATTGAAAACGTGTTTTTTTTTACATTTAACAAATTATATTGCTACAAACACCAAGTCTGGCTGGCGCATTATTAATAAATGTAATATGCTCCACTTTATTTAATAAATTAGATCGTGAAACAATCATTTTTACATATTCTCTACACAGACTATATAATTTAAGTAAAGTGCCTGCGGCTGTTCTTCATTAAAAATATTTAAATTTAAAATCCTCTTGAATCTAAATGACAAATAAACAATAGAAATGCAGAAACCACGGTAATGAGGGTATTGAATAAATTCTTCTCATCATTTGCTCAGAAAGTGAAGATTAAAAACAAACACTTTGAGACTCAGCTAGAACTTTTTAAAACTATAATAATTTAATCGTTTGAACAACAATGCCATTCTCTTGATGTCATTACCAGAAAACAAGTCCCAAAGAGGTAAGAAAATGCCATGCAGCTCTGATGAGACAGTTTAATACAAAGTCATGTTTCTGCTCGATACAAAGTGATAAGAAGCGTGTTTGTGTTGGGGAACAGGCCTGGCTGTTTGACCACAGAAATGTCTTCACTGTTCACAGAAGATTCTTTATTTTACACACATTTTCTCTGTTTCACCATCTCCAAAGGAAGCTCTCAGCGGTGGATGTCTGACACATGGAGCCATTGTCAAAGTCTTGAATTGCATAAAATAACAATAAAAATACTGCAATCGTTATTACAGGGAATAATTAGAACTGGTTGTGTTATATCCACCATTATGCATGATTTTGTTTAGATCGACCCACCATCAGTCTTCGACAGTTAAAGCTTTATTATTATTATTATTATATTTAAGGGATAGTTCAGCTCTTTTAAAGAGGGATTCAGGCGCCAACAGTTAATATGTTGTTTGTTAGACGCCTTGTTGTGGAGAAACACATGAACTCTGACTGGACCGACGAGCAAATTCTATCGCAACCGAGCAGAAAGTGGACCGCTTTAGTTTTTAAACAACTCCAGTCTCAAAAATTTCACTGTGGTTCACACAAACTGTATATTATAAACCTAACACTGCTGTCAGAGTTGCATCACATGCTTATTTTCAAAGGTGGGCATCAGACCGCTAGGGAGCGCTAAAGCGCTAATCCGCTTACAGCGGACCTAAACAATTTGTTAGCTTTACAGCAGATTGACTAACTTTTATAATTCATAAGTGGATTTGCGCTATTTTTATTTAAAATGCAGTACCGATAATAACTAATTATCTATCAGTAAAAACGAAAAAACTTATTTACGGGCCCGGACGACTGCTAACAGACCATATCCTGTCAGCGCCGGATGTGGTCCGTGACAAAAAAGCGTCCCCTCAGTCTCTTTGCTAGAGCGAGCGCTCTCAGTTAGCAGCCAGTGTGTTACTCTGCAGCCTTATTGCTTGTTTTCGAAGAGTCAGACGAAGAGTTTTTAACATGGAGGGTGAACTTATGGATGTTTCTCAGCGGCCTACGCGACGCGTCTGGATTTTAAAAAGTATTTCGCCATTTGCCCTCTTCAAAATGGCGGCCGCGACGGCCACAGAAGATAAGGACTTTCCATGAAAACACGGTAAAAACAATTATTTCTTTGCTGAGAAAAATATATTTCTTAGCTGACTTTATAGCACAAGGTTTTTCTGAGCTTAACCGGTTCAAATGGTCAAATCTGCTGGATTAAAAAAAGTATTTCGCCATTTGCCCTCTTCAAAATGGCGGTTAGCGTGTTAGCATTAGCGTCCGCTAGCATTGCTAATACATAAGTGCTTTTGAAATTGCGGACCTAAATAAATCAATAAGTGCTTTAGAAATAGCGGAACTAATTTTTGGATTAGCGCTGCCCAGCACTGCTTATTTTAATTAAACTCTGCGGTTATTTGCAAGTGCAAATAGCAACAACAGCTAGCTGTAGCATGTCTAGTGCAAAACAAACAGCAGCGTAAAGGTTTAGGAAGGAGCATTTGCAGAAACAGTTTTAAAATCTTGAGTCTGGAGTTGTTTTAAAAATGACTCAACCTGCTCGGGCTAGCAGTTAGCTCGTCAATCAGGTCCGAATTACCGTATTTTCCCCGTTACACCGCTGTATAAGTTACATCTATGATGTGTCACCATTGACGCGTCACGTTTGTTACGAGTCACCTAGAAATGTGGGCCGGTGTTGTGTCAAAATCAATTGGCTGCCAAAATGGCGGCCACGCGGGAGCACACACAGGAGGACTTTAACAAGAATTTAACAAGACTAACACTTAAAAACAATTATTTGTTTGCTTTACATTATAGTAAAAGTGTATCTCAGTTGAACTTTTCCTTAATAAATGTACTTTAATGGTCAAATCAGCTACATTTCGCTTGGGTGCTGAAATGCAGCTGATTTGACATTTGCTCCAGGAGTTCTGGAGCAAGACGAAGGTGGCTTGGTATGGCAAGCAAAGTGCCTCATTAATAACCACTTTTACCTATTAATGAGACACTTGGCTTGCTTTATTAGTCGAGGGTTCTGTAGCGGCTGCAAATGGTAATTTTTAATATTTTCCATGTCAAAATAAATGAAATAATCAGATCTCTGTCAAAAATGAGTTATAAATAAGTGGAAAAAAACATAATGTATTAGTTACTTCGGTGTATAAGTCGCAGGACTTGCAAATTTATGCAAAAAAGTGCAACTTATAGGTGAAAAATACGGTAATCTGTTTCTCCAAGCTGAGCTTGCTCAACAGGTAAGATGTTGCCTCTTCATAACCTTTCTACAGAAGCCCTCTTCAAAGGATCCGCATCACTGTGAATCACTGCAACAAGTGGAAACTGGATTTATCGTCAACAAGACTTCGACGACGGCTGCAAACGTCTCCAAACATCCCCAAAAATTCACCTGAACATAAGAAGACAGAATCTTTCCTACTGCAAATATAATTTCACTTTACGACACTTCGTATCAAACAGGACCTCAGAGTTGTCGGGAGTCCTTTTGACACACATGCACACAAAAAGAAAACGAAAGTTAGAAAACAATCGGAAACTCAACCGGCACTGAAGTAACGCTGAACATTCAATACTCCTCGGTGCTAAATGGTCGACTATGTTCAAAAAACATTAATGTAATGTAAACAGTTAATAAAGAAATGCAAAAACAAACCAAAACAAAGGATGTAATCCACACATATTGCATTGAATATGGCTCAGATTGTTTCCTTTTAAAGAAATGTCACACAAACGCACACACTCTGTGAATTATGCATGAAAACACACTTGAGTACCCCGAGGTTTCTCAGATTGGATATGTTGAGTATAATTACCAGTCACGTGTATTTACAGGTGCGTTGATTCAGGAGTACCAGTGATAGTATCCTGCTGAGGAGTCAAATACTGGCTGAATACGTCATATGGGTGTGGTTCTGGTCATCCTCCAGTGAGGGGCTGGACTATTCTGTCATTGTAGTTAATAAAATAAAATAAAAAGATAAAATTGCAACATTTTTAGGTCAAACAAGTTCTGTAGGAATCAGAGTTTATTTTCCTGGTCTGGATCCTGGGACTGCTTCCTGTTTGTGCAGGGGTCTGCAACCTTTGCAATAAAAAGAGCCATTTTTGCCACTTTACTAATTATGACGTGTCCACAAAACATGCTACAACTGTGTCAACTGGTGGCCCATGGACCACAAGTTTGTTGGAGATGGCCTTTCTGGACAGTGGGGCTGACATTATTAAACAAAAAAAGTCTAACTATTGTTAACATTTATTGTCGTCATTACATTTTAATACAAAATAAAAGACCAGATTCATGTAAAGAAAGAATATATATA
>JBBPBX010016138.1:13524-30038 GCA_038048925.1 Garcialebias charrua | reverse complement strand
AATCTAAACCTCTCGAATAAATATAACCGGTGTAAAATCAGTGTCCTTTACATTAAGATGCAGGGTCTCATGAGGTTATATTCATAAATTTGTTTTTAATAAATATGAATTTAAGAAAAGACAAGTAAATAAAAGCTGAAGTAGATTTATTTATATATCAGAAGTTGATTCTCTAACCCCCGTACTTCTGTATTTGTCAAATAATCGATATATGACAACATAAAACACCTGGGTGGGGTGGAGTGGGGAGCCCCCCTCCTACTAGGATTGTCCCCACATTAAAACCTTTTTGGAGGCACCCCTGCTGCTGCCGCTCACATTTGTTCTTTTTGTTGACTAACATTTGATGTCAACCTTGTTCAAGATGGCCGCCCCAGATAATCATCGTTAGCCAACACAGAAATGACCATAACTTAGTCAGTTTAACAGACTGTGAGCTAAAACATGACGTGCAGATGGCTGAGGCTCTGAATAAAGTTATTTCAAGGCTGTAACTCCATCTTCATCTTAAGATGATCTCAGATGTGAGACACAGTTTCCTGCAGCGGTCGTCACCTCACCTTGCTGCAGAATGTAGCCGACGAGGTCCGTGTGTCCGTTCTGAGCAGCTAAATGTAACGCCGAACAGCCTTCAGAGTCTCTCACCAGCAAACTGACGCCTCGACGCACACACTCCGTCAGCTGCAGGAGAAACACACACAGACGTTCATGAATGATACACAGCTGAGACGTTCTCGTGCAGGAAAATCTGCTTCCTTCTGGTAAAACAGTCCAGAACCTGTTTTCCCAGCAGCACCTGAACACTAAAGTTATTATAAAATTTCTTATGAACTTTACTGACCTGAAGATTTCCGTTTCTCCTGAAGAATCAGAAATCTCTGCATTTTAAAACTCATCAAATTATCTTGCCACATTAGTTTTTTTAATCTAAAGTTGTTAAAAAATTTCAAATGAGCTCCATGTTTGGTTGCATTTATTTGATTTGATCATAATCGCAGACGCTCTGTGAGTTTTAAGTCAATATTATAATTATTAAGGCTTCTAGTATCCATATAAAGTTAATGAAATGTGTCCTGTTGAATTTTTATAGGTTTAGTTACGGAAAACTCTTGTTTTAGGAATAAATGACTTTTTAAAACTCCTTTAGAAGCTTTATTTTATATTTTTATTGAAGGGAGAACATATCTGTGCAGATAATTACAAAAATATATTTTCTTCTGTAGAAGAAAAGATCTTAATTTTTTTTTTCTGTAAATAAGTAATTGCTGCAGAGGTTTGGAAAATAATGTGAATTTAAAATCTGTTTTATTGGTTGATTCAGATCAAGGAGTTGCCATTACTGAGGATAAAACTTTAGGTTATAATTTGAAGCAGAAATCTGGGATTATTGATCTAATTTATTACATTTCATCAAAGAATCATAACTGCTTTAGAAAATTCCAAGAAACAATTAAAATCTTTATAAATTTAGAAAAGAAAATTATTATAAATTCACTGAATATGAAAGGATAATGAAAAAGTCCTTATTTGTTTCATGTTTTTCTTGAAATAAATCATTTTAAATGTTTCTTTTTTCTATGTATAAGCTTTTAAACTTTATAGAAACAACAATCTCAGGAGTGAGTAAGAAACAGATTTATATTAAACTCCTGACTGATTCAGCTGTTTCCCTTTTTCTCCTCTAATTTAAGAACAAATTCTTAATTATAAAACACAGTTTATGGTCCAGTTTCAGTGTAAATGTCCTCCAGGCTACAGAAACACTCTCTGTGTGTGTTGTCTTCAACAATTCTTTTAAAATAAAGGTAGTAAAAGTTGTAATAGTGGTTGATTTATACTTTGAGGGACGCAAAGTATTCTGTTCTTCATGTGACTGTGAGATGTTCTTTATACCGGTACTCAAAGAGAAACTGAAGGGAAGAAGTCCAGAGCACGGCTTGCAGAGAGGATGCTAATAATCAGTTGATGATGGAGACGTTGGAGGAGGAATCGAGGAGCACCTGCCAGCACAACCACAGAGACCTGGCTGTGTCTCCACCGTGCACAAAACCCTTCTGTGAGTTTTTTAAATTTATGTTTATAAGTTTTGCTGGAATAGGTTGGCCTCAGCCAGTGAGTGCAATAGAGTTCAGTGACTTTTCACCAAGAACGAGTCCATAGATTTCTGACCAAGCACACAATACTTCATATATAAACAGTAGTTCCTCGCTACTTCAGGGTTCGACTTTTGCAGACTCACTCTTGCACGTTTTTTTTAACGATTGTCCACTTTATTACTCACGTGATTAGGACAGTATGTGATGAAAGGTTAGCGCAAAAAAAATAATAACTTCGGACAAGCACGCCATTTTGTAGTTTTCTTTCAATAAGCCTAGACTGTATCACCACTCAAAACGACTACATTTCCCAGAAGTCAACAGTGCCTCACCCAGAAGCCCTGTTGCTTTCTGCTGAAATGGAGGGATAGTTTTGAACTGATCTGAAAAGTTCTGTCTTTATCATACAGTGTTCAGTGCCCAGCGGATGCAGAGAGCCACATGGAACTGGACCAGAACCGGACCTTCAGACCCATCAGTGAATCTGAGTACTGCCCGCCGGCCAACAAAGCCTACAGAGCGGAAAGCGCTGCCTAGAGGTCCGGTGTTCCCTCCGGAGCCCACAAGGATTTTTTTCATACAGATCCCTCTGAATTATTTGGACTCGATCAGGACCTTTTTTGTGGTTTCGTGCTGGCTCTCTTCAAGCGTCTGGTGCTCAACGGCTGCAGAGAGCCGATCAGAACCCGACCAAGCTTGGAGAGTACCCATATAAAATTTGCAGTACTGTACAGTACATATACGCATGTTGTTAAAATGACGTAGGTTTAAGAGTTTAGAACATTGCAAGAGCGTGGGAAGAGTTTATAAGAAATATTGAAATTCACTTTACACTGTCTTTAAACTTTTAATTAAACATGTACAGTACCAGTAACATACAAATATGTACAGTAAATGTTTATATTAGGGATGCACCGATACCGATACCAGTATCGGGTATCGGGTCGATACCACGTGCGTTTACTCGTACTCGTACTCATAAAAGTGCTCCGATACCAAGGACCCGATACCAGTGTCATTTAAGTTTCATTTCGTTTTAAGTTTCATTTCGTTTTAAGTTTCATTTCGTTTTAAGTTTCATTTCGTTTTAAGTTTCATTTCGCTCAGTTTGTGCATAAACGCTCTAAACCAGTAGGCGGCGGAATCGAGCAACAGACTAAACGCCAGCCACATAAATAAAAAGAAGAAGAAGACGACAAGGACGTTAGTCAGCACAAACAAGCAGCAGAAGAACGCTCTAAACCAGTAGGCGGCGGAATCGAGCAACAGACTAAACGCCAGCCACATTAAAAAAAAGAAGAAGAAGACGACAAGGACGTTAGTCAGCACAAACAAGCAGGCGGGTTGTGGAGGAGGCGTCATGTCAGCGGTGTGGAAGTATTTTCAGGTGAACGAAGGTGACAATAGTAAGGCCGACTGCAAATTATGTTCAGCGAAGTTGTCCAGAGGAGGAAAACACGCTAGCAGCTTTAACACAAGTAACCTGATAAAACATCTAAAAGGCCAACACGACAGCGAGTTCAAGCAGTTTTCCCAAGGGAGCGGGAAACAACAACAACCAACTTTGCAGCAAACCTTGATGAAGCGGGAGAAAATGCCCAGAGACAACCCTCGCGCTATGAAAATCACAGAGGCGCTTGCTCAATACATCGCTCTTGATGACCAGCCATTATCCGTTGTTGATAATGTGGGATTTCGACGTCTTGTTGCTGTGTTGGAGCCGAGGTATGAGATTCCTAGCCGCCGCCACATTACAGAAAAAACATTACCTAAACTACACGACTTTGTGAGGAGACACATTCAGAACCTCCTGCAAGATGTTTCGGGCCTTAGCTTGACGACTGATATTTGGACAAGCAGCGTTAGCCCGGTGTCTCTTATTAGCTTAACCGCACAGTGGATTGACGAGGATTTTACATCACAGAAAGTCATCTTGAACGCAAAACAATTTCGGGGTTCGCACACGAGCCAGGCCATCGCAGCTGTGCTTCATGACATGCTCCAGGAGTGGGGGGTGAGTAAAAGCTCTGTTCACGTTGTGCTTCGTGATAACGCTAAAAACATGATAAAAGCCATGAATGATGCTGGACTCCCAAGCTTAGGGTGTGTCGCACACACCCTCCAGCTGGTGGTGAACGAGGGACTTTTGGCCCAGAGAAGCGTGTCTGATGCAGTGGCTGTGGGTCGAAAAATAGTTGGACATTTTAAACACTCCACATTAGCCTACTCCCGGCTTGAAGATATTCAAGTGCAACTCAACCAACCACTTAAAAGACTCCAGCAGGACGTGCAGACTCGCTGGAATAGTACATTCTACATGTTACAGTCTCTCATTGAGCAGAAGAGGGTTCTTGGAATATATGGCTCTGAACATGAGCTTCCAGAAAATCTTACAGCTCACCAGTGGGCAATTTTAGAAAAAACTATTATTGTCCTGGCTCCGTTTGAAGAGTTGACACGAAAAGTAAGCTGCTCTGATGCATTGGTGTCAGATGTCATCCCTGCTGTGATTGTGCTGCTGAGACTCCTAAACAAAGAAACTGATGAAGATCATGGGATCAAAACCATGAAGTCGACTTTGGCTGAAGCTGTCAAGAGGCGCTTCACTGATGCTGAGAAAACCTCACTCTACTGCATCTCAACTGTACTGGATCCAAGGTAAAATAAATAAATAAAAATGATTTAAATAATAATAATAATGATTTAAAGGGCCCTGTAACACGTTTTAGACAACTTGAGCCAAATCATTGAAAATTTAACATCTACGATGAAGATGGAATAAAAAATAAATAAAATGGAAGTAATATTAGTAATGTGCACATGAAAAATATTTCACAAGTTGGCATGACTTGTCTAAAAACATTACAGTGTGACAGGGCCTTAACATTTTTCCTTCTATTTTACCTGTAAATGATTACTGTCCTTTTTTTTTAGGTACAAAGATCGTTTTTTTTCAACCACCACCATTGCAACGGAGGCCAAGGACATGCTGAAGACAGAGCTGCAGAGGGTTTTCGAAGAACAGCCAAAGGAGGATCTGGGAGAGCCACCTGCTAGAAAGCCTCGCAAGGTACAAGCGTGCAGCAGTCTGGACAGTGTGTTTGACGAGATCACAGGTGAGCAAGAGTCATCTTCACTGAGCCAAGCACCAGTTGGTGCTGCAATTCAGTTAGAGACCTACCTTGGAGAGCCTACAACTTCTCGGGAAGACAACCCACTGCAGTTCTGGGGAGTTAATAAAGTGCGGTTCCCTGATCTGGCTAAACTAGCACAAAGGTACCTCTCAGCTCCATGTAGCAGCGTCGACAGTGAGAGACTTTTCAGCTCAGTGTCACACATTGTTGATGAAAGCCGAAACAGAATAACTGCTGATAATGCAGAAATGCTGCTTTTCATTAAAAAAAACTTGCCCCTCACATTCTTACACCAGACCTAAACACACTACAGATACATATATAATTTGGCCAGCCATTATTTTATTTTTGTACAGTTAATTTTCATTCACATTTAGGTGAAAGATGTGGTGAGGCTGTTTGTTAAAAAAGATTCTGTAAGAGTTCAAATGTAAAACATTTTATTTTTTGTGCAAGTTTGGACATACAGATATGTACTATTATTTGCCAAGCCATTATTTTATTTTTGTACAGTTAATTTAATTTGCATTTAGGTGAAAGATGTAGTGAGGCTGTTTGTTAAGACTGTAAGAGTTCAATGTAAAACATTTTATTTTTTGTACAAGTTTGGAGATTACCAATAGTAATGTACTTTGTTTATGTTTGAAGTGTCTAATGAAAATAAACAGTTTAAGTTCATTAGAATTATTTTTTTCAAAAATATTAATTAGTACTTGGTATCGGTACTTGGTATCGGCAAGTACTTCAATGTAAGTACTTGTACTTGTACTCGGTTTTCAAAAATCTGGTATCGGTGCATCCCTAATATATATATATATATACTGTATATATATACATACCGGTATATATATATTTATATATACTAAAATATTGTACCCCTGTGAGACAGCAGTTCCTCCAGGAGGTTGTGCACAAAAATACTTTTTTGAAATGTTTTTAGTGATGCAAGCTCATTAATGAGAGCAGATGTGTTAACGTCTCGAGTATAAACCAGCCTTTGGTCTGGTGCTGAAATAAACTTGCTCTTTAGACCAGGGGTCACCAACCTTTTCGAAACTGAGAGCTACTTCGTGGGTACGGAGTCAAACAAAGGGCACCAGTTTGATAAACTCTTCGGAAATAAAGTCAAAGTCAACTTTATTGTCAAAATGTGGCAGGGCATCAAATGCTTAACAGACTACAAGGGCAAAAGCAAACAATGCCCCAGGGACCCATCCCTGCCTGATGCCCTCAATAAGTTTTATGCACGTTTTGATGATCCAAACAGACCAACTAGCACCAGACTCAACTCATCACCAGACGAGGAGCACCTCAAAGTGACCGCAGCAGAAGTGAGAGGTAGTCTCAGAAGGATCAACCCTCATAAAGCTACGGGTCCAGACAACATCCCAGGGAAAGTTCTGAAGGAATGTGCGGACCAGCTCTGTGAGGTGCTGGCTGACATCTTCACCACCTCACTTTCACTGGAGTCAGTTCCCACCTGCCTGAAGACCGCCACCATCATCCCAGTCCCAAAGAGCTCCACAGTGACTGGTCTGAATGACTATAGACCGGTGGCCCTCACCCCGATAGTCGCTAAATGTTTTGAGAAACTGGTCATGTCCCACATCAAGACAACCGTCAACATCAACGAGGACCCTCATCAATATGCATACCGTGAGAACCGATCAACAGAGGACGCCATCTCCTCTGTGGTCCACACTGCTCTCACCCACCTGGATCAGAAGGACTCATACGTGCGTCTGCTCTTTGTGGACTTCACATCTGCCTTCAACACCATGATCCCCCAAACTCTGATAGACAAACTATCCACACTTGGACTAAGCCCCTCCATCTGTAACTGGGTACTAGACTTCTTAACAAACAGACCACAGTCCGTGAAGATCCACAACTTCTCCTCCTCCACCATCACCCTCAGCACTGGCTCTCCTCAAGGATGTGTGCTGAGCCCTCTTCTGTTCACTCTGCTCACATATGATTGTACAGCCACACATCCAGGCTGTCATATTGTTAAGTTTGCAGATGATACAGCTGTGGTGGGATGCATCACAGATAATGATGAATCCAGCTACAGACAGGAGGTGGAACATCTGGAGAGCTGGTGCAAAGAGAACAACCTTCACATGAATGTGAAGAAGACGAAGGAGATGATTGTGGACTTCAGAAGGAACAAACACACCCACACCCCACTGTATATAGGTGGATCTGCGGTGGAGGTGGTCTCCAGCTACAAGTACCTGGGTGTACACTTGAATGATAACCTCAGCTGGAGCAACAACACCACCAGCCTGATCAAGAAAGGTCATCAGAGACTCTACTTCCTCAGACGGCTGAGACGAGCTGGTCTGAGAAGCTCAGTCCTCACCTCGTTCTACAGGTGTGCAGTGGAGAGCGTCCTGTGCTCCAGCATCAACGTGTGGCATGGAGGCTGCACAGTTGCAGAGAGGAAAGCTCTACAGAGAGTGGTGAAGGCTGCACAGAAGTCTGTGGGAGTCAGTCTCCCCACCATCACAGACATTTACACCTCCAGATGCAGAAAAAGAGCCACCTGCATCATGAAAGACCTCACTCACCCAGCACACTCACTCTTTGCACCACTCCCCTCGGGACGGAGGTTGAGGAGCATCAAATGTAGAACCACTAGACTGAGGAACAGCTTCTACCCTGAGGCTGTCAGACTCATGAATAAATAAATAATAAGAATAAACACTGCAAAATATCACATCATGCTGATGCTGATCTGTTTCTTGTTGCTGTGTTCATCTGTGACCATCTGCTCATAATGACTCATGTTCGTGCTGCTGTTTATAATGATGTTTTTCTACTACATTAGGGCTTAGTGTATTACTAGCTGATGTCTCTCTTAGTTAATCCTAGATGTTATTATTGTTTTTCTCTTGCATTTGTTGTTGGATGTAACTGGGACCCTGTGTACATAATCTCGTTTTCAACACATGTACTACATGCGGTGCAAATGACAATAAATTCTCTCTGACTCTGACTCTGAAAATTGCAATATGTACAGGACATACACAGGATTGAAATTGCATTTCTCTCAGTCCCTTCGGTGCAACAGTAACCATTTAAACACTAAAACATTTAATAAACATAAGCATAAAATGAAATAACAAAAGTGTAATACTGTCCTGAGTTTTTGCATAGTAGTATAAAAGTATAAAAAGTATACAGTATCTATAAAATAAAATGAAATGAAATAACAAAGAGTAAATTGAAAAAAAAAGTATAATAAACATATTTTTAAGAACATATTTTTAAGATAGACATTTTAAAATATATATAAATACAAAAAAAGAATAACAACTGAATAAAATGAAAATTTAAATGCAACTTTTTAGTGAGTGGTGCTATTTTTAGAACATGTCCGCGGGCACCTCAAATGGTGCTTGGGGGCACCCAGGTGCCTGCGGGCACCGTGTTGGTGACCCCTGCTTTAGACTGTGGACATGAGTGTGAGTGTATGTGGGTGTGGGCGTAAAGTACCGTACCAGGGGGAGATCCCCAGAGCTGGCTGCAGACAGAAGAGCTGAGAAAGAAGGGACAGAAATGAAACTGAGATATGTTTCTGCTGAATTTCCTGTAAACAATTTCCTGCAACTTTAAAAACATTTTAATGGATCTATATTTAAAAAAAAAATTAAACTCTGCACGCAAAGAAACCTCAAAGTTTCTGCCTCAAGCTCCAAATAAAAAACAAATGTTTTTGCAGACCTTTGTGACCTCTGAATGTTCCTGTTTGAACAGGTTTGAACTTCTTGTGCTTCCTGTTGTTACAGAAGCTGTTTATGACATAACTTTTAAATCAAACTGGATTCAACGACTTTCTCAAAGCTGCGATCAGAAACCCAAACTACCGAGTCACCGCTGATGCAGAGTTCATGGATAAAACTGCAGCTGACGCAGGTGGAGTAACGTTTAACTTGATGAATAAACTGTGAGATGGAGTGAGTTGTGAAAGTGAAAGTAACGTGACACAAGGAGCAGCCGCTGTGAAACAGTTCAGGGATTTCCAGAGACACCAAAGTCAAAGTCTGCGTGTCTTTCATAAAAAACAAAAACAAGCCCTGGCATGTTACAGGAACACCCGAGTCACGGGTTAACATGGAGAGGAATGAAGGACCAATTACAGGTTTGTGCCAAAAAATTAAACCGCATGATTTAGTCAGTTTTTTTCAGGTTGACACTCGAATCACTCAAATCTTTGGCTGATGAACCTCATCTGACATGAAAATGGTTTTCACTCTGTTTTTTTAACAGATTTATGGATAAAACTTAGTGTTAGTAGCTTATCCTCAAATCTTACTCGTTCAGACTTGCTATTTGTTCCTTAAAGGAAGATAAAAGAGTGAACGCTGCAGACACTCATGTCCTTTACGTGAAGCCCCTCCTCTGTGTGGTTAAAAATATATTCATTGTTTTGTGGTGTACATATTTGAAATTTGAACAGGAAACATTATAATATGAAGATCAGACTGCTCTGAAAATCATTCAAAACTCATGTTAAATGAATAAAAATATAACTTTAACTGACGTCTCTGTGTGGTGTGCGAGTGTTTTACCTTGTTCATCGTGTGACAAAGCAGCACTGAAAATAAAAAGTGAGAAGAAGACATCAGTTATTCAAAACTGTAACATTTCCCCAGACTTGCACACAAATTTAAAATGCTATACCAGGTACTGTACGTTCTTTTGTTACAGTATTTGAAACTTCTGTACAAATCGCAGCACCAAAAGCACAAAGTTTAAATTGTTACTTTTTAGTTTACATTTTAAATCAGCAGCTAAAAAATTATTATAAAAGTGACAACAGCTTTATTTTTATAGATTACATCATACTGGCTATGCCTTTATGATGATGATTCTTCTTCTTATTATTATTGATTTTAAGTTAATAACACCAGAAAATAACGAAAAGCCTATTTTCCCTCCAAAAACTACAAACATTTCTAACCTGGAACATGCTTCAAATAAATAAAACTGTATAAAAAATAAAACAACTAATTTTACTTTGGAAAATATATTTTTTAACAAACTCCACAGTGTCTTTGCAATAAGTTTTGTAACTAAAACATGTATATTTTACATTTCTAGGAAAAATTCCTAAACTAACCCACTCCTTGATGCTTGAGCTTTAAGATTACATGAACTTAAACTCACAGTCAAGTTGATTCAGTTGGTTTTTAATTTAGTAAAACGTTTATATTTAAATATCCACAACTACTACTGAATATTTTGCGTAATTATTAAATAAAAGTTGGGGTTTTAGGATTTAGAGACATCTAGTGGTACAAGCTGTGAATTGCAACTAAATCCATTTAAACTCATTGCCCCTCTCCCCCCCCTCGAACACACACAAACAAACACTGCTTTTGATTTATTTAAACCATAGTAGACAAAAATGGAAAACTGTTATATTTTGTACAAAATAAGTTCAAATAATTAATTTGTTTCATTTAGTTTGATTTTAAAAGAATCCAACTCCCCGCTCTCTTCCGTCTTACCCAGCTGTAGGTTCAACCACCAGATCTGGCATCCCGATGGACGAGCCCTGGGGTCCCTCGTGGTCCAGGATGAACACTTCTTCCTGACATATTTCAGTCACAAAGTGAAGGTGCTCCTGCACACACAGATAAAGATAAAATGAAATCAGATAATAAAAAAAACTATTCAGTAAAACCTGAAAACTGTCGCTCACCTGAGCCTTGTCGATGCGATAGAAGCGATCGGCTGATGTAGCTATAAAGACAAGACATAATATGATAAATCATAAATAATTAAACTTTTTAGAACTTTATTTGTTATTTCTCTAGATTTTTAATATCTAAACCAATTCTTGAGGAAAATCAAATGTCAAAACAGGACATTAAATATAAAATCTCCGTAGGATATAAACATAACATATACCGTATTTTTCAGACTATAAGGCGCACTTAAAATTCTTTAATTTTCTCAAAAATCAACAGTGTGCCTTTTGTATCAATTCTTGTTGTGCTTTCTGACCTTGAACCGATTTGATGTGGTTAATGTGATGAGTTGAATGAAGTTTGACTTATCTGACTGTTTTGTTTTGCTTCATGCGCCTTATAATCCCGTGCGCCTTACGTACAGTGATGTCAGTAACGTGTTACACATCGGACCACTTTTTTCAGTAACTAGTAATCTAATGCGTTGCTATTTCAAAATCCAGTAATCAGATTGAAGTTACTTATCCAAATTACTGTGCGTTACTATTTTTGTTATTTTCTCTAATTATTTTATTTCCTCTATGCGTCTCGGGGACAATTCAGTCACATTATCATGACCTGTGACACCTGACATATAGGTATGCATTTTGTAGCTGGAAATACAGGAACTATTCTGAGTTTCTGTCAGCGAAGGATGACACTATCAAGGTTTGTTGTACCCTCTGTGCTGCGAGAAAGACAAAAAAGACAAAAAAAAACAAGTACCGTATTTATGTTTAATGAAGTCAAGAAGGATCTTTTTTTTTAATATGTATTTTTTTTCTGAAATAGTTTTTAAGTTCAATTTTATACGTCAGGAGATACATTGTTGATGTTACCATTAAAATGCACTTTTAATAAAGTTAGTATTGACAAAGCTCAATGTAATTTATATGTTGAGGTGGAGGAGGGTTGTTGTCAGCAGCTGCTGAAAGTAACTTGTAATCTAACTTACCGTAGTTACTTTCCAAATCAAGTAATTAGTAACTTAACTATGTTACTTTTTCAAGGAGTAATCAGTAATCTGATTAAAATTACTTTTTCAATGTAAGTATGCCAACACTGCGAAAACAGACCCGTTCGTTGATATTGCGCCTTATAGTCCGAAAAATACAGTAGTTTATATAAATAACGTACTTTAAAAAAAATCTGACTTACTCTTTAACTTGTAAAATACTGGAAATATGAGCAAATTTAACTTTGAAACACTGACACAGGTTTAAACAACTACATTGAAAATGTGAGTAATGTATTCACTGAAGATGTCAAAACCTTTCAATCCTATTTTAGTATAAAATTCAACAGGTGAAAAAGAAACAGAAACGTTTGGCCACGACACTGATCTGAACGTTTACACAGAAGACATACCGGTAAACGTGATGACTGCAGATTCTATTTTTTTAATGTTTGAGCAATAATTTTTTACAGTCAGCCATGTTTTACAAGAAAAATTCATGGCAAAACGCATTTTAAAGTCATCGTTTACTAGAAGTCATCCAGGAACTTACAGTCCAGGAAGCTCCAGTGAGGAGACAGTCGACTGGTGGAACTGGACGTGGGGATGCCTCTGCTTTCATCCTGCGCACAAAACCACAGACTGTGATCGCTATCGAGTCCCTGAACCGTGAAATGAATGCACGATAAAAAAAATAAAAAAAAACTACAGCGATCAGAGGGAAGAGCAGAAACATTTATAAAGAGGAACCTAAGACAGCATTTTATTCATACCAGTGAGGAGGATCTTGCTCAACATAGATGATGTCATAGATGAAGATTAAATTAACAGTTTGTTGTTCTGGGGTGTCAAGTTCCTCTTTTTAAAGAACAAAATATTTGAGTTTACTGAAAGTTACATAACTGACAACTCAACAAGCTTGTGACTAATTTAGAAGAACAGATTTTTCTCAACCTTCTGTATGTTTCCTTGCAGACAAAAACAAAACAAAACAAAACAAAAAAGCCAGTCCTGTACCTGGTAGTGCACTCTGTGGCCAGTAGAGGGCGCCTGGTGTAAATCCTTGAAAGCACAGCAGAGAGGTCTGAGGTTAAAGAGATCTCCGACTAGCTGGAACTTATTTGATAAACAGTTACAGCAGCTATGACAACAAGACCGCAAAAATACTGTCGGCTGTTTAATTTTTACAAGCATTAAAAAAATATTGACACACAGACGTCACCAATTTATTTATGTAGCAATGCATCATGGGTAAATAATGTTGACAGGTTGCTTTGGTGCAAATTGCATTTAGCTTGAATGTTAATTTTGGACATCGTCTGACATTTAGCCCTTTAAAATGAACCAGAGTGTGTTGATGGACAGGAGAATGGAGAAATTACATCTTTTGGGTTAGCTCCAGTGCTAACACCATATTATAGCTCCAGAGCTAAAATATGACATTAGATCCGGAGCTAATGCATGATATTAGCTCCAGAGCTAATGATGTTAGCTTCAGAGCTAAAATCCTATATTAGCACATGCGCTAACATATATATTTGCTCTGGAGCTAATGTCATATATTAGCTCTGGATCTAAGATTATATATTAGCTCCAATGATAATATTGAATTTTTTTTCATTCAACCTTTATTTAAACAAGTTACTCCCATTGAGCCATGAGGACTCATTTACAAGAGAGACCTGGATTTTAGCTTCAGAGCTAATAAATATGATGTTAGCTTCATTGCTGACATATATAGCATTAGCTCCATTGCTAACACCATATATGAGCTCCAGCGCTAATATATGACATTAAATCCAGAGCTAATATATATGATGTTAGCTCTAGTGCTAATATATATGATGTTAGCTCTAGTGCTAATATATATGATATTAGCTCCAGAGCAAATATATATGATGTTAGCTCTAGTGCTAATATATATGATGTTAGCTCTAGTGCTAATATATATGATGTTAGCTCTAGTGCTAATATATATGATATTAGCTCCAGAGCAAATATATATGATGTTAGCTCTAGTGCTAATATATATGATGTTAGCTCTAGTGCTAATATATATGATATTAGCTCCAGAGCAAATATATATGATGTTAGCTCTAGTGCTAATACAGTATATATGATGTTAGCTCTAGTGCTAATATATATATATTAGTTCCAGAGCAAATATATATGATGTGAGCACCTGTTCTAACATGTATTAGCTCCAGTGCTAACACCATATATTAGCTCCAGAGCTAATATATGGTGTTAGCTCTGTAGATATTAAATTTAACATCACAACTTGATCTTATTTGATCATCTTGACCCATGTGTTGTGCATAAGGCCTAATATAAAATATAATTGTATTGCCCTGTACTTTTTAGCCTAGACTCCTTTTGTTTTAGTCTCCACTACAATCGATGTATGTCATAAACCCAGAATGCATTGTGTCAGTAAAACAATGACAATGTCCTTAGTGAAAGATGTAATAATAAAATATATATAATTTTCTAATTAAGAGTTTTCACATGTCCCAAACAACGTTTAGTGGACTATATATTAAGGCCAATACTGTATGAACAAATACAGTTGGGAGATCCAAGCAACCGAAGCATTTAGAGTTAAAGGTTTTCACACGTGTTCAAGTCAGAAGATGTGACAGACATGAGGTGATCTGTACTCACAGGTCAGTAAGTCAGAAATAAATAACTACGAGTGGAGGGGTGACGCCACGAGGATTAGTAAATGATAAAAAAAACATGATGATGAGCGAGGTGATGAAGAAAGACTTGCCTCTTGCAATCTGTCAATATAGAGTCTGCAGGTTTCCAGATCGCAGTCTCCTCTCACCACCACAATGCCCACTGGGATTGCTGGAAAAACACAAACAGGCTCAAGAACGTGAAAAACATCGATCCAACAAAATGTTTTCGAACACTTGGTGCAGCTGAGGTGTAAAGGTTTAGACTTTTCAGACAGTTTATCATCTTTGAAAACCAAAAGCGTTCGTGAAAGGTTACAAATATTGTTTTATTAGGAGTAAAAAGTCTTACAGATGTCCCGCAGACGCTCTTTGTCGTACTGCAGCCTGTCGTACTCTTGCAGGCTGATCCGATTAACTCGGAGGCGCAAACGGTCCGGAACGGCGTGAGGGCTGGAAGAAAAGGGCACACAGGTGGATACATGTGCACACGTGTGAAGCAGACACACAATGAGGACAAACGTATGCGTACATGCACTCACAGACACACAAATCACAAACCAATGAACCTTTGCACTCCTGATTTACAGTAAATTACTTTAATAATTCTCAGAACTGGAGGTAATGGAAGTTTTTGAACTCTCCAGCAGTTTGACGTTAAGGCTGCTCAGTGACGACGCAGTCTGAGAAAGGTTTGTACTTTGTACGATGGCCCTAAGTTGTAAATGAACAACATTTGAAAAAACATAATTACATAAAATAAAAAAAAATAAAAAATAAAAAAACACATTTGAAAAAAAAAAGGGAATCACATTACCGGTAAGCCAAACTGGAAGTGGTGTTATTTTTTTGATTTTTTTGGGGAGGGGGTATTTTTATTTTATTTTATTAGCAACATAAAACAGAACAATGTACAGTACACACACAACATAGGTACAGTTAGCACACACAATGGAGGTACAGTTAGCAGGCTAGCCTTTAGCTTGCAGAAATAGAGAGCTATGTTTTGTTAACCCTAATCCTGCCCAGTTTTTCCAGTGTCATATCTTCTTCTTTAAACTTGAACAAAACATAGCTCTCCATTTCTACAGGCTAAAGGCTAGCCTGCTAACTGTACCTCAGTTGTGTCTGTACTGCTGTTGTATGTTATTTATAAAGTACAAAATATATAATAAAATACACAACAAAAAACATCCAACACTTCCGGTTTGGCTTAATGTAAGTTTGTTTTTCAAATGTGATTCTGTTTTTTTCCAGATGTGAGTTTGTTCTTTTCAAATGTGATTCCGTTTTTTTCCAGATGTGAGTTTGTTCTTTTCAAATGTGATTCTGTTTTTTTTCCCATGATGTGAGTTTGTTCTTTTCAAATGTGATTCCGTTTTTTTCAAATGTGCTTCTGTTTTATTTTATTTTTTTATGTGATGCCGTTTTTTTCAAATGTGAATTTGTTTTTTTCCAGATGCGATTTTGTTCTTTTCAAATGTGATTGCATTTTTTTCTAATGTGATGCTGTTTTTACAAATGTGATAACGTTTTTTCAAATGTGATTCTGTTTTTTTTTTCAAATGTGATTCTGTTTTTTCCAGATGTGAGTTTGTTCTTTTCAAATGTGATTCAGTTTGTTCCCCAGATGTGAGTTTGTTCTTTTCAAATGTGATTCAGTTTTTTCCCCAGATGTGAGTTTGTTCTTTTCAAATGTGATTCCGTTTTTTTCAAATGTGCTTCTGTTTTATTTATTTTTTCATGCGATGCCGTTTTTTTCAAATGTGAATTAGTTTTTTCCAGATGCGATTTTGTTCTTTTCAAATGTGATTGCGTTTTTTTCTAATGTGATGCTGTTTTTACAAATGTGGTAGTTTTTTTCAAATGTGATTCTGTTTTTTTTCCAGATGTGCATTTGTTCTTTT
>JBBPBX010016137.1:23893-46889 GCA_038048925.1 Garcialebias charrua | reverse complement strand
GAGGAGGAGGAGGAGGAGGAGGAGGAGGAGAAAAGCATGAAACATTGTCTGATGTTCTAAATTTAGATGGTCTTTCTATCACAAATATAACTCCTATCTGAGAATCTATGATGAATATTTTAAAGACAAAGGACTGATTTGGATCCATGTCCTTCATCAGATCATGATGGATCCATGTCCTTCATCAGATCATGATGGATCCATGTCCTTCATCAGATCATGATGGATCCCTGTCCTTCATCAGATCATGATGGATCCCTGTCCATCAGATCATGATGGATCCCTGTCCTTCATCAGATCATGATGGATCCCTGTCCTTCATCAGATCATGATGGATCCATGTCCTTCATCAGATCATGATGGATCCATGTCCTTCATCAGATCATGATGGATCCATGTCCTTCATCAGATCATGATGGATCCATGTCCTTCATCAGATCATGATGGATCCATGTCCTTCATCAGATCATGATGGATCCATGTCCTTCATCAGATCATGATGGATCCATGTCCTTCATCAGATCATGATGGATCCATGTCCTTCATCAGATCATGATGGATCCATGTCCTTCATCAGATCATGATGGATCCATGTCCTTCATCAGATCATGATGGATCCATGTCCTTCATCAGATCATGATGGATCCATGTCCTTCATCAGATCATGATGGATCCATGTCCTTCATCAGATCATGATGGATCCATGTCCTTCATCAGATCATGATGGATCCATGTCCTTCATCAGATCATGATGGATCCATGTCCTTCATCAGATCATGATGGATCCATGTCCTTCATCAGATCATGATGGATCCATGTCCTTCATCAGATCATGATGGATCCATGTCCTTCATCAGATCACGATGGATCCATGTCCTTCATCAGATCACGATGGATCCATGTCCATCAGATCAATGTGAGCAGCTGCTCTGTGTGCAGTGACTGTAGTCAAGGTGAGACTCGTTCTTTGACTCAGGGGATCAGCTCACGTTTCCAGGACACTCCCTCCTTCTCTAAACAACATGAGGCTGCAGGAGCTGCAGAGCACACCCTGTTATCAGATCAGTGCACGTGAGAGTGCATGTACAGAGGAAGCTGTCCTGCAGAGTCCAACAGACGAACAAACTGCAGACCTAAGAGAAATGTAAAAAATACTGTTTGTATCAGCTAAACGTCTTATTTTCACTAACTGACTTCAACTAAACAAAGATCAACTCATCAGGAGATCTGGTTCAGTTCTGGTTCAGTTCTGGTTCAGTTCTGGTTCAGTTCTGGTTCAGTTCGGTTCAGTTCTGGTTCAGATCTGGTTCAGATCTGGTTCAGTTCTGGTTCAGATCTGGTTCAGTTCTGGTTCAGTTCTGGTTCAGTTCTGGTTCAGATCTGGTTCAGTTCTGGTTCAGTTCTGGTTCAGTTCTGGTTCAGTTCTGGTTCAGTTCTGGTTCAGTTCTGGTTCAGTTCTGGTTCAGTTCTGGTTCAGTTCTGGTTCAGTTCTGGTTCAGTTCTGGTTCAGTTCTGGTTCAGTTCTGGTTCAGTTCTGGTTCAGTTCTGGTTCAGTTCTGGTTCAGTTCTGGTTCAGTTCTGGTTCAGTTCTGGTTCAGTTCTGGTTCAGTTCTGGTTCAGTTCTGGTTCAGATCTGGTTCAGTTCTGGTTCAGTTCTGGTTCAGTTCTGGTTCAGTTCTGGTTCAGTTCTGGTTCAGTTCTGGTTCAGTTCTGGTTCAGTTCTGGTTCAGTTCTGGTTCAGTTCTGGTTCAGTTCTGGTTCAGTTCTGGTTCAGTTCTGGTTCAGTTCTGGTTCAGTTCTGGTTCAGTTCTGGTTCAGTTCTGGTTCAGATCTGGTTCAGTTCTGGTTCAGTTCTGGTTCAGTTCTGGTTCAGTTCTGGAAGTGGACCTGCAGTCTCTGACAGATGTGTCTGAGCAGAAGATGCTGAGGAACCTGCTCCAGATGCTGAACAACACGTCACCTCCTGCATGACACCTGGACTCTGACCACAGCACCTTCAGTCGTAGACTGAGACCACTGAGGTGCTCCACACAACAACACAGGAAGTCCTTCAGACTTTTTAACTCCTCCCCTTTTCTGCACAGAGGACAATAAAGTTAATCCTGCACTAAAATAAACTTAATGTTTCTGTCTGACCTGTTTAGATCTTAAAGCTGGGGTATGTAAGATTGTAATGTAGTCTGTAACTTTTCAAAAAATATATTTTTAACATATTTCTTCACTCTGTCACTATCTACTGACAAACTGATGTTAGACAAAGTAATCTCTGAAAAAAACTATAGTCCCCTTGCTTCTCTATCAGCATTTATAAAAACACTAAAAACACAGAGTGACCAGGACAATGACAGCCAATAAAAACAGAGTTTGTAACCAGCCAATTAAAAACAGAGCTTGAATTTGAATCAGCCAATAAAAACAGAGCTTGAATTTGAATCTCAGCAGAGCCTCCCCCTCAGAGCCATATATGGCTCTGAGGGGGAGGGATCAGAATGATTTGCCTGTTGACAATTTTTCTAAGTTCTGCACTCTACAGAAAGTTACACATAGCACCTTTAACTGTTGGTATTTTTATATTCTCTGTTATTTATTAGATACTAGAGTCCCTCCTCTGGACATGTCCAAACCACTGTCCCTCCTCTGGACATGTCCAAACCACTGTCCCTCCTCTGGACATGTCCAAACCACTGTCCCTCCTCTGGACATGTCCAAACCACTGTCCCTCCTCTGGACATGTCCAAACCACTGTCCCTCCTCTGGACATGTCCAAACCACTGTCCCTCCTCTGGACATGTCCAAACCACTGTCCCTCCTCTGGACATGTCCAAACCACTGTCCCTCCTCTGGACATGTCCAAACCACTGTCCCTCCTCTGGACATGTCCAAACCACTGTCCCTCCTCTGGACATGTCCAAACCACTGTCCCTCCTCTGGACATGTCCAAACCACTGTCCCTCCTCTGGACATGTCCAAACCACTGTCCCTCCTCTGGACATGTCCAAACCATCTCAGTGTGTCCTCCCTAACTTTATCTCCCAGTTGTTCAACATGTGCTGTACCTCTGATGATCTCATTCCTGATCTTATCCATCCTTGTCACTCCTAAGGAGAACCTCAAACTTGGTTTAAAATCAATAAATTATCATTAAATCTAGAAAAAACTAATTACATGATATTCAGTAATAAAAAGAAAACTGTTGATGTTCCACTCAAAATTGAGGGTGTTGAGATTTGTAGAGTGAGTGAGGTGAAGTTTTTGGGTGTTATCATTGATGACAAACTGACATGGAAACAACACATAAATTCTGTAAGAATAAAAATAGCTAAATCGATTGCAGTACTATACAAGGTCAGAGACCTATTGAATGATAAAGCTCTGTATTTGTTGTATAACACAATCATTGTTCCACACTTAATCTATTGTATTGATGTTTGGGGGAAAGCGTGTAAAACAATCACAAAGCCTATTTTTGTATTACAGAAAAGAGCTGTAAGAATTATCACTAGAAAACATTACTGTCATCCATCCAGTACATTATTTTATCAACTGAAATTATTGAAGTTCCATGATTTGGTTGATTATAATATTTTATCAATTATGTATAGGGCTCAGAACAACAAATTACCTTTAAATATCCAAATGCACTTTGTTAAAAGACAAAGTTGTTATAATCTTAAGGGGACAGAGATGTTTGTAAAACCACAATTCAGAACAAGTTTGAAGGGACGTTCTACCTCAATCCAGGGAATTAGATTATGGAATGGCTTGGAGAATGTAGTTAAAAATGCCAAGTCACTGTTTACATTTAAGAAAATGATCAAAAGGAATTTGTTGAAAAAATATATATGAATTAGCATAATGTGTATTGTATTATTTATTAGTTATGTATTAGTATTAGAAAATTAGAAAGAGTTAGTCATTTTGTACTACTGGTGGAAGATTATTAATGTGTTTTGTATCAATTTTTAGTTATGTATTAGTATTAGAAAATTAGAAAGAGTTAGTCATTTTGTACTACTGGTGAAATATTATTAATGTGTTTTGTATCGATTATTAGTTATGTATTAGTATTAGAAAATTAGAAAGAGTTAGTCATTTTGTACTACTGGTGAAATATTATTATTGTTTAATCTGATTGTTTGAAAAAAGGGGCAGATATAATAAGATTTATTCTTCTTTCTGCTACCTTTCATTTTTTTACATTGTGTACGTATCATTAATGGGATTGTCTTGTATTGTGTTTCTTTTGTAAAAAAATGAACAAACTTAATAAACATAAACATAAACATAAACTTAATAAACATAAACATCTTCATTTCTGCTACTTCCAGTTCTTTCTCCTCTCTTTTTGCACATGTCTCTGTCTCCTTTCTTTTGTCCATGTCTCTGTCTCCTGTCTTTTTGTCCATGTCTCTGTCCCCTGTCTTTTTGTCCATGTCTCTGTCTCCTGTCTTTTTGTCCATGTCTCTGTCTCCTGTCTTTTTGTCCATGTCTCTGTCTCCTGTCTTTTTGTCCATGTCTCTGTCTCCTGTCTTTTTGTCCATGTCTCTGTCTCCTGTCTTTTTGTCCATGTCTCTGTCTCCTGTCTTTTTGTCCATGTCTCTGTCTCCTGTCTTTTTGTCCATGTCTCTGTCTCCTGTCTTTTTGTCCATGTCTCTGTCTCCTGTCTTTTTGTCCATGTCTCTGTCTCCTGTCTTTTTGTCCATGTCTCTGTCTCCTGTCTTTTTGTCCATGTCTCTGTCTCCTGTCTTTTTGTCCATGTCTCTGTCTCCTGTCTTTTTGTCCATGTCTCTGTCTCCTGTCTTTTTGTCCATGTCTCTGTCTCCTGTCTTTTTGTCCATGTCTCTGTCTCCTGTCTTTTTGTCCATGTCTCTGTCTCCTGTCTTTTTGTCCATGTCTCTGTCTCCTGTCTTTTTGTCCATGTCTCTGTCTCCTGTCTTTTTGTCCATGTCTCTGTCTCCTGTCTTTTTGTCCATGTCTCTGTCTCCTGTCTTTTTGTCCATGTCTCTGTCTCCTGTCTTTTTGTCCATGTCTCTGTCTCCTGTCTTTTTGTCCATGTCTCTGTCTCCTGTCTTTTTGTCCATGTCTCTGTCTCCTGTCTTTTTGTCCATGTCTCTGTCTCCTGTCTTTTTGTCCATGTCTCTGTCTCCTGTCTTTTTGTCCATGTCTCTGTCTCCTGTCTTTTTGTCCATGTCTCTGTCTCCTGTCTTTTTGTCCATGTCTCTGTCTCCTGTCTTTTTGTCCATGTCTCTGTCTCCTGTCTTTTTGTCCATGTCTCCTGTCTTTTTGTCCATGTCTCTCTGTCTTTTTGTCCATGTCTCTGTCTTTTGTCTTTTTGTCCATGTCTCTGTCTCCTGTCTTTTTGTCCATGTCTCTGTCTCCTGTCTTTTTGTCCATGTCTCTGTCTCCTGTCTTTTTGTCCATGTCTCTGTCTCCTGTCTTTTTGTCCATGTCTCTGTCTCCTGTCTTTTTGTCCATGTCTCTGTCTCCTGTCTTTTTGTCCATGTCTCTGTCTCCTGTCTTTTTGTCCATGTCTCTGTCTCCTGTCTTTTTGTCCATGTCTCTGTCTCCTGTCTTTTTGTCCATGTCTCTGTCTCCTGTCTTTTTGTCCATGTCTCTGTCTCCTGTCTTTTTGTCCATGTCTCTGTCTCCTGTCTTTTTGTCCATGTCTCTGTCTCCTGTCTTTTTGTCTTTGTCTCTGTCTCCTGTCTTTTTGTCCATGTCTCTGTCTTCTGTCTTTTTGTCCATGTCTCTGTCTTCTGTCTTTTTGTCCATGTCTCTGTCTTCTGTCTTTTTGTCCATGTCTCTGTCTTCAGACCATACAACATAGCTGGTCTCACCACTGTCTTGTAAACTTTTTCTTTGACCTTTGCAGGAAGCAATGAGACTAACATGAGACTAAGCTGAGACTAACATGAGACTAACATGAGACTAACATGAGACTAACCTGAGACTAGTATAAGACTAACATGAGACAACACGAAACAACATGACTAACATGACATTAACATGAGACTAACATGAGACTAACATGAGACTAACCTGAGACTAACCTGAGACTAACCTGAGACTAACCTGAGACTAACATGAGACTAACATGAGACAACACGAAACAACATGACTAACATGAGATTAACATGAGACTAACATGAGACTAACATGAGACAACATGAAACAACATGACTAACATGAGATTAGCATGAGATTAACATGAGACTAACCTGAGACTAACATGAGACTAACATGAGACTAACATGAGACAACACGAAACAACATGACTAACATGAGATTAACATGAGACAAACATGAGACTAACCTGAGACTAACATGAGACAACAGAAACAACATGACTAACATGAGATTAACATGAGACTAACATGAGACCAACATGAGACTAAACTAAGACTAACATGAGACAACACGAAACAACATGACTAACATGAGATTAGCATGAGACTAACATGAGACTAAACTGAGACTAACATGAGACTAACATGAGACAACACGAAACAACATGACTAACATGAGATTAACATGAGACTAACCTGAGACTAACATGAGACTAACATGAGACTAACCTGAGACTAACATGAGACTAACATGAGACTAACATGAGACAACATGAAACAACATGACTAACATGAGATTAACATGAGACAAACATGAGACTAACCTGAGACTAACCTGAGACTAACATGAGACAACAGAAACAACATGACTAACATGAGACTAACATGAGACTAACATGAGACTAGTATGAGACAACAGAAACAACATGACTAACATGAAATTAACATGAGACAAACATGAGACTAACCTGAGACTAACCTGAGACTAACATGAGACAACAGAAACAACATGACTAACATGAGACTAACATGAGACTAACATGAGACTAGTATGAGACAACAGAAACAACATGACTAACATGAAATTAACATGAGACTAACATGAGACCAACATGAGACTAAACTAAGACTAACATGAGACAACACGAAACAACATGACTAACATGAGATTAGCATGAGACTAACATGAGACTAAACTGAGACTAACATGAGACTAACATGAGACAACACGAAACAACATGACTAACATGAGATTAACATGAGACTAACCTGAGACTAACATGAGACTAACATGAGACTAACATGAGACAACATGAAACAACATGACTAACATGAGATTAACATGAGACAAACATGAGACTAACCTGAGACTAACCTGAGACTAACATGAGACAACAGAAACAACATGACTAACATGAGACTAACATGAGACTAACATGAGACTAGTATGAGACAACAGAAACAACATGACTAACATGAAATTAACATGAGACTAACATGAGACTAACATGAGACTAAACTGAGACTAACATGAGACAACACGAAACAACATGACTAACATGAGATTAGCATGAGACTAACATGAGACTAAACTGAGACTAACATGAGACTAACATGAGACAACACGAAACAACATGACTAACATGAGATTAACATGAGACTAACCTGAGACTAACATGAGACTAACATGAGACTAACCTGAGACTAACATGCGACTAACATGAGACAACATGAAACAACATGACTAACATGAGATTAACATGAGACAAACATGAGACTAACCTGAGACTAACCTGAGACAACAGAAACAACATGACTAACATGAGACTAACATGAGACTAACATGAGACTAACATGAGACTAGTATGAGACAACAGAAACAACATGACTAACATGAGATTAACATGAGACTAACATGAGACTAAACTGAGACTAACATGAGACAACACGAAACATGACTAACATGAGATTAGCATGAGACTAACATGAGACTAAACTGAGACTAACATGAGACTAACATGAGACAACACGAAACAACATGACTAACATGAGATTAACATGAGACTAACCTGAGACTAACATGAGACTAACATGAGACTAACATGAGACTAACATGAGACAACATGAAACAACATGACTAACATGAGATTAACATGAGACAAACATGAGACTAACCTGAGACTAACCTGAGACTAACATGAGACAACAGAAACAACATGACTAACATGAGACTAACATGAGACTAGTATGAGACAACAGAAACAACATGACTAACATGAGATTAACATGAGACTAACATGAGACTAACATGAGACTAAACTGAGACTAACATGAGACAACACGAAACAACATGACTAACATGAGATTAGCATGAGACTAACATGAGAATAAACTGAGACTAACATGAGACAACACGAAACAACATGACTAACATGAGATTAACATAAGACTAACCTGAGACTAACATGAGACTAACATGAGATTAACATGAGACAACATGAAACAACATGACTAACATGAGATTAACATGAGACTAACATGAGACTAACATGAGACAACACGAAACAACATGACTAACATGAGACTAACATGAGACAACATGAAACAACATGACTAACATGAGATTAACATGAGACTAACATGAGACTAACATGAGACAACACGAAACAACATGACTAACATGAGACTAACATGAGACAACATGAAACAACATGACTAACATGAGACTAACAAGAGACTAACATGAGACAACAGAAACAACATGACTAACATGAGACTAACATGAGACTAACATGAGACTAACATGAGACTAAACTGAGACTAACCTGTATAAATAAAGGTTGAATGAATGAATTCTGAAGCCTGGAATACACCTGAGCGTACATGAAGTACGCCACTGTACGCGCGCATTTTGTGCGCATGCTTTCGCTGCTATAGCTTCAGAAACTATCAGCTTTCAAACGCTCGCGTTCTCGTTCCAGATCCTTGTTGTAATATGAGCAGCTGCGCGCGGAGGGGACTCAACTGAGCTCGCTGATTGGTCACTTGCTGACACGCCTACTGAAATGATTGACAGCTTTCAGTCAGCTCATGAGCAGCTCGCTTTAAGACTTCTGCGGTGTTCTGATACGGTGTTTCTACTATATATGTTATAAAAAGTTCTCTCAGAAATAAAAATAATAACAGGGAGTGCTTTTCCTGCAGCACACAGTCCACCAGGGATATTTAAAACATTGCGCACCCAGGTAGGACCTGAATTCATTCATTTCAGTCATCGAGTGAACGGAGGAAGAAGCGAATACTTGACTTTAGGCAAAAAAACAAAAGAAAAGGCCCGATCAGCGATAAAGAAGGGGAATTTATTTCATTTGTGTAACATACAAAACAGTCCGGCGCCGGGGAAGTTTATGGTCAGACACCGCGCATCGCGTTCGCGGTCGTAAAAAAAAAAGCTTTGCGCGTTTGTGCCCGAGGGGCTACGTGGGGGCTACGCTTTTGCCTTGGCGTACGTACGTGGCGTATAGGCGTACTGCTTGTACGCTCAGGTATATTTCGCCCTTAAGTCCACACAGAAAAACTCACCCAGATTCAACCTCAAAGTCTTTCACAGAAGACAGCTGTGCAAACATCACTCCCATTGCTCTTTTGAAGTGATATTCTGTCTATTGGTTATTAATCTAAACCTTATCATCAGAGGAAGGATTTTTTTTAAACGAAGACCTTCTCCATGCTAGGCTCATAGCTAGCCAAAAGAGGGATTTAAGCTTAGCCCACATACGTTCTTGTAGAAACACACAGATATGATATCTGGTTGAAAACATCAACTAACAGTGAAACATGTGAAATGAAGAGGTTTATTGTTAGACAACGTAGAATTGTTTCACACCAATATGACACTTCTGGGACCAAACGGATTCAGAAACCTGAACTATTGTTTTAACAGGTCCATGTTTGGTGCGCCATTAGTCCAGCCTGGACAAAGTGTTTTGTCTTCAGTGCAGCAGTTTCACAGATATTTGTTCATAACTGTAGAATGTAATGCATTTCATAAGAAATAACAAAAACACAGTATTCATGTGTGGTAAAGCAAGTCATCTAACACCATGCTGTCAGAGAGCAACAGCATGGAGGTTCCACCATTAGAGCTACTCTGACGCTTCAAGATGAATACTGTATAGGACACATGCACGCACATGCACACACATACACACACACACACACACACACACACACACACACACACACACACACACACACACACACACACACACACACACACTTGGAGGAGGCCATTCACTTACACTCATGAATAATGAATCGGGCCCTGCTGACACATCTGCCCCTCAGTTAAGACTAACCAACACTTCAAACAGGTAAACATTCATTGAGCCAGTCCTTCACTGAATATCTTGTCTCGGTACAACTTTCTTACAGAAAACAAGAAAAAACTCACCAGAATGATCAAACAGGAAGTGGGACCCTCAACCGCATCTCTATTTTCTGTTACAACGAGTGAGAGACAATAAAGTTTTTTGAATCTTCAATATTGAAAATGGTCAATCTTTAAAAACTGCTTCCATCAGCTGTTCATATAAATGACAGTCAGCAGAGCAGAGGGTGGAGAAGATTAAATATTGAAACAAAACCTTTTTATAATAGTTTACCGGCCCCCACCCCCAATCAGGTGAACGTCTGCTCGACAACAAGTTTCAAAGATATTTTACTGACAGAAGAGAAAACATCTACAGATCAGGCCAGTTATGTTCATTTAATGTTCAGACGCTGTGGAAAGGTCTTTCTGTTTCTACTAAAATGAATCAGTTGTTTTTTAAAACTAAACTAAAATTAACTCTTGGAAGAGGAAACAAGTTGCAGTATCCCATCTTTGTTTTTTCAGTAAACCAGCCATTAGTATGGTCTGAAACTTGAACCATCAGAAACTGAATTTTAATTAATCTTTTGAAACTGAATTCAAGCACAAGTTTCAGCCCATACACAAACCAGTGTATCTCTGGTTCTGGTCCCAAGCCTGGTAAATGGTGAGGCTTGTGTCAGGAAGGGCATCCGACATTAAACACTATTACAAAAACTAGTTTGGGAGTTCATCTAATTGGCACCATACCTGATCGATCGAGGCCCGGGTTAACAACGACCACCACCTGTTGACAAACAGGGTGCCGGCGGAAATTGTGCTACTGTTAGTGGAAGACCACGAGGAGGGAAATGTGTCAGGAGACAGAGGAGAAGAGGAAAGTGAAGAATGTAGGACTGAGGGTTGCAACTCTAAATGTGGGGACAATGACAGACAAAGGTAGAGAAGTGGCTGACATGATGCTGAGAAGGAAGGTAGATGTTTCATATGTCCAAGTGGAAGGGCAGCAAGGCTCGCAGCATTGGAGCAGGGTTCAAACTGTTTTACCATGGTGTGGATAGAAAGAGGAATGGAGTAGAGGTGGTCCTGAAGGAGGAGTTGGCTGGACACTAAAGAGGGCGAGGACGTGTTGGCGAGACAGAGGGATCAGGCTGGAAAGGATGTGCAGCAGCTTAGGCTTGTTAAAGATAGGAAGTGTAATGATCTAACCAGTGAGGAGATTGTGACGGGAAGATGGAAGGAACACTTTGAGGAGCTAATGAATGAAGAGAATGAAAGAGAAAGAAGAGTGGAGGTCATAGAAACTGTGGACCAGGAAGTGGGAAAGATTAGTGAGGGTGAAGTCTGGAAAGCTTTGAAAAGAATGAAGAAGGGGAAGGCAGTAGGACCTGATGACATACCAGTGGAGGTTTGGAAATGTCTTGGAGAGATGGCAGTGAGGTTTTTGACTCAAATATTCAATGGACATATTTGAGGGTGAGAAAATGCCTGAAGAATGGAGAAGAAGTGTGCTGGTTCCCATTTTTAAGTACAAGAGTGATGTACAGAGTTGTAGCAACTACAGGGGAATTAAGTTGATGAGCCACACGATGGACATCTGGGAGAGAGTTGTGGAAGGAAGGCTTGGACAAGAGGTGACTATCTGTGAGCAGCAGTATGGTTTCATCCATGTCAGCAGCAGGACATGAGGACAGCAGGACATGGATGAGGACAGCAGGACATGTATGAGGACAGCAGGACATGTTAAGAGGACAGCAGGACATGAGGACAGTAGGACATGGATGAGGACAGCAGGACATGTTAAGAGGACAGCAGGACATGAGGACAGTAGGACATGTATGAAAACAGCAGCAAAGGTCAAAGGTAAAGTTTACAAGACAGTGGTGAGACCAGCTATGCTGTATGGTCTGGAGACAGAGACATGGACAAAAAGACAGGAGACAGAACTGGAAGTGATGGTCAGATGGTCAAAACAGGTGAGACGCTGATGGACCAACATGTGTTACTTTGTTGACATATTCCACAGAGATGCAGCTAAAAGTGATATCTCACTTTTTCACTTGTATCTCACAACTGCTAGAATCACAAAATTGAAATAAATAAATTAAAAAGTAAATATTTTGTTGCAGTCTTACCTAACTGAGTATTTCTGACGTGTAAACCATCTGACTCGTTTTGTGCAGTTAGTTCCTGAAAGCCACAGTCCAGTTCTGTGTGCATGGATCACAACGTGTTCTCCAGAGAGTTTCTCTTCCACCTCTTCTTCTTATTCCACCGTCTGGTTTCAAACCAACACCTTTTTACACTTTAACTCAGGGGTCACCAACCTTTTTGAAACTGAGAGCTACTTTGTGGGTACGGAGTCATACAAAGGGCACCAGTTTGATAAACTCTTCGGAAATAACAAAGCGTAAATTGAAAAAAAATATATAATAAACATATTTTTAGGAACAGATTTTTAAGTTAGACATTTTAATATATATATATAAATACAAAAAAAAGAATAACAACTGAATAAAATGAAATTTTAAATGCAGCTTAGTAGTGAGTTGTGCTATTTTTAGAACAGGTCCGGGGGCACCTCAAATGGTCCTTGGGGGCACCCGGGTGCCCACGGGCACCACGTTGGTGACCCCTGCTTTTAACTAAACAGAACTTTAAAATGAGTTGTTTACAAATGAGCACATTTTGGCTTTCATTAAAAAAGTTTCCTGTAAGTTCAGATGAACTTTGATTAAATGATCAGGAGAAACTGTGCAGCATGCATCAGTTATTGATTTATTATTGATTATTGGGCATGCCTCAGGAGATATGAGCTGGAACTGACCTCTGCTTGAGGAATCAGTGAGAACATGTGAGAATAATCACAAACTTCAGACCATCGAAGGAAAACAATCTTTACCGTCTGTCTGTTTCTAAAAGCCAACACACTGAATGTTAATAAAACCCAAACGGATCAGGTTATTTCACCTGCGCACGATTTGACCTGCGCACGATTTGACCTGCGCACGATTTGACCTGCGCACGATTTGTGCTTTAATGTGGTCGACACTCGAGTTCTTCCCCAAAACGTCTCACTCGGTCTGGTCTCTCCTTTTACAGCTTGAAGATTTCTTTTCCGTTCAGAAGAAGAGAACTTTATCTTTTTTTATTGACCTGGCATCTCTGGTTCCAATGTCCTCCCTCTGACTCTGTTTACATTCAGCAGATATTTTACTAACGCAACATGTTTACATTCAGCAGATATTTTACTAACGCAACATGTTTACATTCAGCAGATATTTTACTAACGCAACATGTTTACATTCAGCAGATATTTTACAAACGCAACATGTTTACATTCAGCAGATATTTTACTAACGCAGCATGTTTACATTCAGCAGATATTTTACTAACGCAGCATGTTTACATTCAGCAGATATTTTACTAACGCAGCATGTTTACATTCAGCAGATATTTTACTAACGCAGCATGTTTACATTCAGCAGATATTTTACTAACGCAACATGTTTACATTCAGCAGATATTTTACTAACGCAGCATGTTTACATTCAGCAGATATTTTACTAACGCAGCATGTTTACATTCAGCAGATATTTTACTAACGCAACATGTTTACATTCAGCAGATATTTTACTAACGCAACATGTTTACATTCAGCAGATATTTTACTAACGCAACATGTTTACATTCAGCAGATATTTTACTAACGCAGCATGTTTACATTCAGCAGATATTTTACTAACGCAACATGTTTACATTCAGCAGATATTTTACTAACGCAGCATGTTTACATTCAGCAGATATTTTACTAACGCAGCATGTTTACATTCAGCAGATATTTTACTAACGCAGCATGTTTACATTCAGCAGATATTTTACTAACGCAACATGTTTACATTCAGCAGATATTTTACTAACGCAACATGTTTACATTCAGCAGATATTTTACTAACGCAGCATGTTTACATTCAGCAGATATTTTACTAACGCAGCATGTTTACATTCAGCAGATATTTTACTAACGCAGCATGTTTACATTCAGCAGATATTTTACTAACGCAACATGTTTACATTCAGCAGATATTTTACTAACGCAACATGTTTACATTCAGCAGATATTTTACTAACGCAACATGTTTACATTCAGCAGATATTTTACTAACGCAACATGTTTACATTCAGCAGATATTTTACTAACGCAACATGTTTACATTCAGCAGATATTTTACTAACGCAACATGTTTACATTCAGCAGATATTTTACTAACGCAACATGTTTACATTCAGCAGATATTTTACTAACGCAACATGTTTACATTCAGCAGATATTTTACTAACGCAACATGTTTACATTCAGCAGATATTTTACTAACGCAACATGTTTACATTCAGCAGATATTTTACTAACGCAACATGTTTACATTCAGCAGATATTTTACTAACGCAACATGTTTACATTCAGCAGATATTTTACTAACGCAACATGTTTACATTCAGCAGATATTTTACTAACGCAACATGTTTACATTCAGCAGATATTTTACTAACGCAACATGTTTACATTCAGCAGATATTTTACTAACGCAACATGTTTACATTCAGCAGATATTTTACTAACGCAACATGTTTACATTCAGCAGATATTTTACTAACGCAACATGTTTACATTCAGCAGATATTTTACTAACGCAACATGTTTACATTCAGCAGATATTTTACTAACGCAACATGTTTACATTCAGCAGATATTTTACTAACGCAACATGTTTACATTCAGCAGATATTTTACTAACGCAACATGTTTACATTCAGCAGATATTTTACTAACGCAACATGTTTACATTCAGCAGATATTTTACTAACGCAACATGTTTACATTCAGCAGATATTTTACTAACGCAGCATGTTTACATTCAGCAGATATTTTACTAACGCAGCATGTTTACATTCAGCAGATATTTTACTAACGCAGCATGTTTACATTCAGCAGATATTTTACTAACGCAACATGTTTACATTCAGCAGATATTTTACTAACGCAACATGTTTACATTCAGCAGATATTTTACTAACGCAACATGTTTACATTCAGCAGATATTTTACTAACGCAACATGTTTACATTCAGCAGATATTTTACTAACGCAACATGTTTACATTCAGCAGATATTTTACTAACGCAACATGTTTACATTCAGCAGATATTTTACTAACGCAACATGTTTACATTCAGCAGATATTTTACTAACGCAACATGTTTACATTCAGCAGATATTTTACTAATGCAACATGTTTACATTCAGCAGATATTTTACTAATGCAACATGTTTACATTCAGCTACTAACGCAGCATGTTTACATTCAGCAGATATTTTACTAACGCAACATGTTTACATTCAGCAGATATTTTACTAACGCAACATGTTTACATTCAGCAGATATTTTACTAACGCAGCATGTTTACATTCAGCAGATATTTTACTAACGCAACATGTTTACATTCAGCAGATATTTTACTAACGCAACATGTTTACATTCAGCAGATATTTTACTAACGCAACATGTTTACATTCAGCAGATATTTTACTAACGCAACATGTTTACATTCAGCAGATATTTTACTAACGCAACATGTTTACATTCAGCAGATATTTTACTAACGCAACATGTTTACATTCAGCAGATATTTTACTAACGCAACATGTTTACATTCAGCAGATATTTTACTAACGCAACATGTTTACATTCAGCAGATATTTTACTAACGCAACATGTTTACATTCAGCAGATATTTTACTAACGCAACATGTTTACATTCAGCAGATATTTTACTAACGCAGCATGTTTACATTCAGCAGATATTTTACTAACGCAACATGTTTACATTCAGCAGATATTTTACTAACGCAACATGTTTACATTCAGCAGATATTTTACTAACGCAGCATGTTTACATTCAGCAGATATTTTACTAACGCAACATGTTTACATTCAGCAGATATTTTACTAACGCAGCATGTTTACATTCAGCAGATATTTTACTAACGCAACATGTTTACATTCAGCAGATATTTTACTAACGCAACATGTTTACATTCAGCAGATATTTTACTAACGCAGCATGTTTACATTCAGCAGATATTTTACTAACGCAACATGTTTACATTCAGCAGATATTTTACTAACGCAACATGTTTACATTCAGCAGATATTTTACTAACGCAACATGTTTACATTCAGCAGATATTTTACTAACGCAACATGTTTACATTCAGCAGATATTTTACTAACGCAACATGTTTACATTCAGCAGATATTTTACTAACGCAACATGTTTACATTCAGCAGATATTTTACTAACGCAACATGTTTACATTCAGCAGATATTTTACTAACGCAACATGTTTACATTCAGCAGATATTTTACTAACGCAACATGTTTACATTCAGCAGATATTTTACTAACGCAGCATGTTTACATTCAGCAGATATTTTACTAACGCAACATGTTTACATTCAGCAGATATTTTACTAAAGCTTGATTTATACTTGACGCGTCGCGCCTAACACCACCCCCCGTGGGCCGACGTGTACGCATGTAAACAAACGAGTCGTAATTGTTGGCAACAAAACACGACTTTTGATGGTTTCACTTATTTATTACAATTTATGTGGTAGAATTTTGACATTGCATATTTAGTGATTATTTTAGGGGCAGCCGTGGCGTAGTTGTAATGGCAGTTGTCCCCCGATCAGAAGGTTGGAGGTTCGAATCCCAGTTCCCCACACCATGTGTCGTTGTGTCCCTGGGCAAGACACTTAACCCCGAGTTGCTCCCGCTAGGACTGGATGGCGCCTTGCATGGCAGTCTGCCCCTACCGGTGTATGTGTGTATGAATGGGTGGATGGCTGGTATTGTAAAGCGCTTTGGGGCCCCTTATAAGGGGCTAGAAAGCGCTATATAAATAAGCTCCATCTACTATTTACTAGGGGTGTAACGAGATCTTGTTGTACAAAATCTCGTGATATTAAACTCCCACGATATCTCTTGTTGAGAGGTAACGTTGTCTCGCTAATGCTAGCAGAGCCCCTAGCAAGTCAGCGTCACAGACAGCATGGCTTCGCCGGATGAAGTTGCTATAGAAGACGCCCCAACTACTTTTAAATCATTTGTTTGGCAGCATTTTGGATTTCCAATAGAAACGATAAATGGCGAAAGAGCAACAAACAAGACACGGACAATATGTAAGCACTGCAAGAAATTTTTACCGTACACCGCTGCTAACACTAGCACGATGCAAAAATCTCGTCTCGTTCTCGCAAACTCTGTAATTTGTCTCGTCTCGTCTTGTCTCGAGAGTTTTATGTATCGTTACACCCCTACTATTTACCATTTACCATTTTTATCATAGATGAAACACATGTACCAAAAAAAAAAACTTGGAAAACTTGCATATTTTAAAAGCTATTACAGTTTCAAGCGATCAATAAAAATAAATGTAGTCAAATACTCTTGTAAAATTAATGAGGAGTACGTTAAAGTTATTAACAATCTCCAGCATCCAAGACAAAACCAAATGCACATGGATTCACCAGGAAGCAGCTTGTTTATAAACAGAACAGGTAGTTGTCATGGCAACAAGCTTCACAACATATCCCATAAGACACTGGGGCATGTCACATGACACTAAGAGCTCATCACTAATCCTGAACTGAAAACATTAAAGCCTGATATGTTAAATATCTTTAAAGAATATTAAAACGTCCAGTAATGTCCTGATGTTTACAGATGAACAACAGCTGGACGTTCAGTTCAGGTTGGTCTTCATGAAGTGCCAGATGCTTAAATCAAAAGCCACGAGTTGTTCGTCTCACATTGTTGTGTCCGTGCAGAACGATGAGCAGCAGCGTGGCACAAATCTGCAGAATCTGGATCCATTTTTAAAATAATCTTCTCCACGTGGGAGCAGCAGGAGATAATCCTGGAAAAGAGAGACAGCTGTCATGTCCAAACGTCCAGGACTCAACGTGGTGAAGACAGCTGTCATGTCCAAACGTCCAGGACTCAACGTGGTGGAGACATCCGTCATGTCCAAACGTCCAGGACTCAACGTGCGTGGAGACATTTGTCATGTCCAAACATCCAGGACTCAACGTGGTGGAGACATTTGTCATGTCCAAACATCCAGGACTCAACATGGTGGAGACATCTGTCATGTCCAAACATCCAGGACTCAACGTGCGTGGAGACATTTGTCATGTCCAAACATCCAGGACTCAACGTGGTGAAGACAGCTGTCATGTCCAAACATCCAGGACTCAACGTGGTGGAGACATTTGTCATGTCCAAACATCCAGGACTCAACGTGGTGGAGACATCTGTCATGTCCAAACATCCAGGACTCAACGTGGTGAAGACAGCTGTCATGTCCAAACATCCAGGACTCAACGTGGTGGAGACATCTGTCATGTCCAAACATCCAGGACTCAACGTGGTGAAGACAGCTGTCATGTCCAAACATCCAGGACTCAACGTGGTGAAGACATCTGTCATGTCCAAACATCCAGGACTCAACGTGCGTGGAGACAGCTGTCATGTCCAAACATCCAGGACTCAACGTGGTGAAGACAGCTGTCATGTCCAAACATCCGGGACTCAATGTGGTGAAGACAGCTGTCATGTCCAAACATCCAGGACTCAACGTGGTGGAGACAGCTGTCATGTCCAAACATCCAGGACTCAACGTGGTGGAGACAGCTGTCATGTCCAAACATCCAGGACTCAACGTGCGTGGAGACATTTGTCATGTCCAAACATCCAGGACTCAACGTGGTGGAGACATCTGTCATGTCCAAACATCCAGGACTCAACGTGGTGGAGACATCTGTCATGTCCAAACATCCAGGACTCAACGTGGTGGAGACATCTGTCATGTCCAAACATCCAGGACTCAACGTGGTGGAGACATTTGTCATGTCCAAACATCCAGGACTCAACGTGGTGGAGACATTTGTCATGTTCAAACATCCAGGACTCAACGTGGTGGAGACATCTGTCATGTCCAAACATCCAGGACTCAACGTGCGTGGAGACAGCTGTCATGTCCAAACATCCAGGACTCAACGTGGTGGAGACATTTGTCATGTCCAAACATCCAGGACTCAACGTGGTGGAGACATCTGTCATGTCCAAACATCCAGGACTCAACGTGGTGAAGACAGCTGTCATGTCCAAACATCCAGGACTCAACGTGGTGGAGACATCTGTCATGTCCAAACATCCAGGACTCAACGTGGTGGAGACATTTGTCATGTCCAAACATCCAGGACTCAACGTGGTGGAGACATCTGTCATGTCCAAACATCCAGGACTCAACGTGGTGGAGACAGCTGTCATGTCCAAACATCCAGGACTCAACGTGGTGGAGACATTTGTCATGTCCAAACATCCAGGACTCAACGTGGTGGAGACATCTGTCATGTCCAAACATCCAGGACTCAACGTGGTGGAGACATCTGTCATGTCCAAACATCCAGGACTCAACGTGGTGGAGACATTTGTCATGTCCAAACATCCAGGACTCAACGTGGTGGAGACATTTGTCATGTCCAAACATCCAGGACTCAACGTGGTGGAGACATCTGTCATGTCCAAACATCCAGGACTCAACGTGGTGGAGACATCTGTCATGTCCAAACATCCAGGACTCAACGTGGTGGAGACATTTGTCATGTCCAAACATCCAGGACTCAACGTGGTGGAGACATTTGTCATGTCCAAACATCCAGGACTCAACGTGGTGGAGACATCTGTCATGTCCAAACATCCAGGACTCAACGTGGTGAAGACATCTGTCATGTCCAAACATCCAGGACTCAACATGGTGAAGACATCTGTCATGTCCAAACATCCAGGACTCAACGTGGTGGAGACATCTGTCATGTCCAAACATCCAGGACTCAACATGGTGAAGACATCTGTCATGTCCAAACATCCAGGACTCAACGTGGTGGAGACATCTGTCATGTCCAAACATCCAGGACTCAACATGGTGAAGACATTTGTCATGTCCAAACATCCAGGACTCAACGTGGTGAAGACATCTGTCATGTCCAAACATCCAGGACTCAACGTGGTGAAGACAGCTGTCATGTCCAAACATCCAGGACTCAACATGGTGAAGACAGCTCTCATGTCCAAACATCCAGGACTCAACGTGGTGGAGACATCTGTCATGTCCAAACATCCAGGACTCAACGTGCGTGGCCTGAGAGACGGAGACGTCACGGAATGAAATCTGAACAAGAGTTTTGATCTTAAGGATCATAATATATAACATATATAGCATGCTCTGACTAGCCTTATCTAAGGATGCCAAATGTGCCTTATGTGCCTCACTGCATATGCCACTTTGCCTCTATACCAACATCAACTACCTCATACATGTACTGTGTACATTAACTTATATGCTGCTGTGCCACTCTTTGCAAATGTCAATGCTAGAACCTTCAGTTTATTTTATAGATATACTTTTTATACTTTTTATACTACTATGCAAAAACTCAGGACAGTATTACACTTTTATTATTTCATTTTATGCTTATGTTCATTGGGTGTTTGGTGTTTCAGTGTTGGTGTAAATTTTCATACTTTTATACTATTATGAAAAAACTCAGGACAGTGTTACACTTTTTTACTATTTTATGCTTATGTGTATTAAATGTTTTAGTGTTTAGTGTTTAGATGGTTACTGTTGCACCGAGGGACTGAGAGAAATGCAATTTCGTTCCTGTGTATGTCCTGTACATATTGCAGTTCTGACAATAAAGTTGACTTTGACTTTGACTTTGACTAATGACTGCCCTGCAGACACAGCATCACCTGGAGGATTCAGGACGGCTCCTAGTCTTCAGGACTGCTCCTGGTCTTCGGGACTGCTCCTGGTCTTCGGGACTGTCCCTGGTCTTCAGGACTGCTCCTGGTCTTCAGGACTGCTCCTGGTCTTCAGGACTGCTCCTGGTCTTCGGGACTGCTCCTGGTCTTCGGGACGGATCCTGGTCTTCAGGACTGCTCCTGGTCTTCAGGACTGCTCCTGGTCTTCGGGACTGCTCCTGGTCTTCGGGACTGCTCCTGGTCTTCGGGACTGCTCCTGGTCTTCAGGACTGCTCCTGGTCTTCAGGACTGCTCCTGGTCTTCGGGACTGCTCCTGGTCTTCGGGACTGTCCTGGTCTTCAGGACTGCTCCTGGTCTTCAGGACTGCTCCTGGTCTTCAGGACTGCTCCTGGTCTTCAGGACTGCTCCTGGTCTTCAGGACTGCTCCTGGTCTTCGGGACTGCTCCTGGTCTTCGGGACTGCTCCTGGTCTTCAGGACTGCTCCTGGTCTTCGGGACGGCTCCTGGTCTTCGGGACGGCTCCTGGTCTTCGGGACGGCTCCTGGTCTTCGGGACTGCTCCTGGTCTTCGGGACTGCTCCTGGTCTTCAGGACTGCTCCTGGTCTTCAGGACTGTCCCTGGTCTTCAGGACTGTCCCTGGTCTTCAGGACTGTCCCTGGTCTTCAGGACTGTCCCTGGTCTTCAGGACTGTCCCTGGTCTTCAGGACTGTCCCTGGTCTTCAGGACTGTTCCTGGTCTTCAGGACTGTCCCTGGTCTTCAGGACTGTCCCTGGTCTTCAGGACTGTCCCTGGTCTTCAGGACTGCTCCTGGTCTTCAGGACTGTCCCTGGTCTTCAGGACTGTCCCTGGTCTTCAGGACTGTCCCTGGTCTTCAGGACTGTCCCTGGTCTTCAGGACTGTCCCTGGTCTTCAGGACTGTCCCTGGTCTTCAGGACTGCTCCTGGTCTTCAGGACTGCTCCTGGTCTTCAGGACTGTCCCTGGTCTTCAGGACTGTCCCTGGTCTTCAGGACTGCTCCTGGTCTTCAGGACTGTCCCTGGTCTTCGGGACGCTCCTGGTCTTCGGGACGGCTCCTGGTCTTCAGGACGCTCCTGGTCTTCAGGACGACTCCTGGTCTTCGGGACGACTCCTGGTCTTCGGGACGGCTCCTGGTCTTCGGGACGACTCCTGGTCTTCGGGACGACTCCTGGTCTTCGGGACGGCTCCTGGTCTTCGGGACGGCTCCTGGTCTTCGGGACGACTCCTGGTCTTCGGGACGACTCCTGGTCTTCGGGACGGCTCCTGGTCTTCGGGACGGCTCCTGGTCTTCGGGACGACTCCTGGTCTTCGGGACGACTCCTGGTCTTCGGGACGACTCCTGGTCTTCGGGACGACTCCTGGTCTTCGGGACGACTCCTGGTCTTCGGGACGACTCCTGGTCTTCGGGACGACTCCTGGTCTTCGGGACGACTCCTGGTCTTCGGGACGACTCCTGGTCTTCGGGACGGCTCCTGGTCTTCGGGACGACTCCTGGTCTTCGGGACGACTCCTGGTCTTCGGGACGGCTCCTGGTCTTCGGGACGGCTCCTGGTCTTCGGGACGACTCCTGGTCTTCGGGACGACTCCTGGTCTTCGGGACGGCTCCTGGTCTTCGGGACGGCTCCTGGTCTTCGGGACGACTCCTGGTCTTCGGGACGACTCCTGGTCTTCAGGACGACTCCTGGTCTTCAGGACGACTCCTGGTCTTCGGGACGACTCCTGGTCTTCAGGACTGTCCCTGGTCTTCGGGACGGCTCCTGGTCTTCAGGACGGCTCCTGGTCTTCAGGACGGCAGCAGAAGTCATGCAGTCACACAGACTCTACAGTTACACAAGAGCATTTCAGGATCCAAAGTGTGGTCAGGAC
>JBBPBX010016137.1:0-22888 GCA_038048925.1 Garcialebias charrua | reverse complement strand
ATTGGTGCAGGAAATGCAGTATCCCAGTGTGCAATGGTCACAGCCAAAAGCAAAAAGTTTGTGGCAACTGCACACAGTGAATAGAGAAAAGATGTTTGTGTGGGCACATGTGATAGTACAGTGTTCTGGTTGTATGTTCATTCTCTTTTTTGTCCTTCAGACAGATGGACATTCTAGCAATAATTTTTGAAGATTTTTGATGTTATTTCGTGTGAAAAAATGTTATAAAAAGTTATGAATAACCATATTAAATGTCAAATCAGTCTTTTGTTGACCCAAATATAATAAATATAACTGCCTTTAACCAAAATTAAAGACACAATTTAAATTCATTGCAAAAACACATTGATTCTAATTGGGGTCATTTTTGACCCCACTCATGGAAGAGTGTAGGTATTGGTCGTTCATGCATCCTAGGGTTAAAAATGCAAAATCCATGTTTACATTTAAGAAAATTATCAAAACTGAATTATTGCAAATATATATATGAAATAGTGTAACGTATGTTGTATTGTAGTTTGATAATTATAGGGAGTTGTTCTTTTTTTGTTTTGTTACTTGTAGATGATTATTGTTTGAATTGATTGTTTGAATAAGGGGGCAGATATACCGGTAATACGATTTTTTCTTCCTTCTGCTAGCCTTCATTTTATATTTTATATTGTATTCGTCTCGTATATGGGATTGTTTTGTGTTGTATTTTAAAATGAATAAATTTGTATAAAAAACAAAAAAACAGTAGCACAATTTCCACTGGGTTTGTTTGTCAACAACACCAGTGGCAGTCGTTGTTAATAATAATAATAGTAATTGAATAAAATATTTGTCTCTGATTTGCTAATTCTCAGTATTCTTAATGCAAAACAATTAATCAGATCAAAACAAACAATTAAAATGCAAGGCCTCCAATGATTTATGAGATAAATGGGATAAAAATACATAAATAAAGCCATGTGAATAAAATGTATTTCTTTTTCTTTTTGAAACCATTATTTTATGATGTAATTAATGGTTTTCTGGTTCTGAGGAATAAAGTGAACTGCAACATCATGTTATTTACTGTAATACTGAGTTTTTAATTACTCAAACTCTCTTGTACTGTGTACATGATAAATTGTATTGTATTTGTAGATAAACTATTATTATTTTTTATGGCTGCAGCTGTTGTTTTTAATTCAGCTGCTCCATTCTTCAGGGGTCACCACAGTGAGTGAACCTGCATGAAAGATTTGGTGACACCAGATGCCCTTCCTGATGCAAGCTGGGCTCAGAGTCAGCCTCAGGCTTACAGGACTGCAGCACCACAGCCCTTCTCACAGCTGATTTTGAAACGTGTGTGAAAAAGCAGCTGCTCGGAACCCATAAAGAAAAGTGGAAGCAGTAATGCTTTTAGCATTTAGTTTGAACAGAAAACTATTTTACCATGTAGAGTACAGAGTAATGTTTTCACCAGAGCAGGGGATGAAGGATCTCCTTCAGACATACAAGCATTTCCTCTGATCATGTCCAGATCTCCTCTCATCCCTCCTGGTTGATGGCTCCCTGAGGCCTTTGTGTGATTTAAGATTCCTGCCAAAATGAAATGTGGGCTGGAACGAGGCAGGGGTTTCTGTGCCTTCATGTCGCAACACAAGACAGACTGTCTGTTACCCAAAGCCTCGAGCATTTGGCGTTGAGAATCAGAAGAAGCCACTCGTTCAGAAGGAAAACTGCCCTGAAACCCGGGGAGATGGGAAAATTCTGTGTTTCAATTCACGAGGAGCAGGACTGAGCAAAGAGTGAAGGTTTGATAGAAGAATAAACCAAAACGGCTGCTGTTGTTTGGAGTTTAAATCATGTGAAGTCATTAAATGTAATAGTTGTGAAGAAAATGTTCAGTTTGTTTGAATTTCTTTTCTTCTTTTTGTTTTGGTCTGACAGTGTAGGAATATTCACTTTGAGCAGGAAATACCTCCTCGCAATGGTAAAATGTGTTTCTGGCATTTAAATAAAAGTACAGGAATACTTCAAAGAAGATTTTACAGCACACAAGCACTTTAAATGGATATTCCAGACTTTTTTGAAGTGCAGTTATGTAGAAAAGTTAGAAATACGTATTGGTAATACTTTACAGTAAGGCTCCACTTATAGATGACTAATAAATAGTTTAAAGATATGTTGTTAATTCCTCTAAAACACTATAAATCATTAATTGTTCATTAAGGGTGACAGAGACAAAACTGACCCGTTTCTTGCCAAATAATGAACCAAATCTGTTCACTTATATATTTCATCTAGAGTTGTTATATTGAACATTTCAGATTAAGTTACTGCTTTGTAAGCACAATAAGTATTGTGTAAACTCATTTCTTTAGCGTGCGTATAATATTGTACTTTATCACTGCATGAAAAGTATCTACAACTAATATATCCTAAAGAAAATAAGGTTTACAAATGCTTATTGTGCTTACAAGAGAGTAACTTAGTCTTAAATGTTTAATAAAACAACTCTAGATGAAATGAACATATTTGACTCACTATTTGGCAAGAAACGGGTCAGTTTTGTCTCTGTCACCCTTAATTAATGCATAATAAACAATTATTAATGATTTATAAAGTGTTTTTAGAGGAATTCATAAATGGACTGTACTTATATAGCATTACAACACAATCTGTGTCTCATTTATACATTCATGATCTCTAATTGAACAAATCATTCTAAAGAGACTAATCAGTGCTTTATCACATTTATACAACGATGGGACACACATCAGAGGCAATGAGGGGTTCAGTGTCTTGCCCAGGGACACTTCAGCATGTGACTGCAGGTGGATTCGAACCCCCAACTCTTGCAATGGAGGACGACTGTTCTAACCACTCAGCCACAGCAGCCCAATAACATATCTATAAACTATTAGCCTTCTACAAGGGGAGTCTTATTGTAAAGTGGTACCTAAATATCTTATTTATCGATAATTTGAACAAACTTTGGAGAAATAAGAGTTTACATCCAACTGCTCTTTTTGTTATCTTGAGCTCAAATGTTTTATCTTTTACTTTTCCTCTGAACTTCCAGACCAAAGATTGTCTCACACACCTCACAACACAAAGTTCTTACAGATCTTTTCCTCCTGAAAAAAGAGTGTTTCTGATGTTAACTGTGTAAATGAAGACAGATGGACGGCACAACATTCAAATGCAGTAACACCAAATCAGCAATACACACTGAAAAAAACAACAACACTCCAGTTAAAAAAGATACTTTTGTATTGACAAGTTAGTGGTAGTCTGAATGGAGCCTCTTTCAACGTGGAGCTTGTCATCTTACTTTCATAGAAAGTTCATGGAAGTTCACGCAGACGCTTTGCTTTAAACAGTAGATAGTTTTTTTTTTCTTCGCATTACATGGTTATTTTAATACAGGAATTAATCTCAGGCTGCAACTTAAAGACCGTGTAAAGTGAATTTCAATATTTTCTTCAATAAACATTATAAATGTCATAATTGTAATCTTGTAAATGAGTAAAAAGTCTCAAAATTGTAGCTCAATTAATTTTGGAGTTATAGATCAAACTGTGTATAAAGATATGTCTGTTTCAGGATTTTTTAGGCGTGTTTTAAATGTGACCGCGTTTCGTCACGCGGTCTTCTTAAGTATAGCCCCACCCCCTGCAGCTCCAGCCGTATAATAATAATAATAATAATAATAATTAATTCAATTTATAACGCACTTTTCATTACTGAAAATCTCAAAGTGCTACACATATATTGAATGCTACACACATTCATAAACCGGTGGCGGCAGACTACCATGCAAGGTGCTTTCCAGTCCTACCGGGAGCAACTCAGGGTTAAGTGTCTTGCCCAAGGACACAACGACACATGGTGCGGGTCCCGGGAGTCGAACCGCCAACTTTCCGATCGGGAGACGACTGCCATTACCACTACACCACGGCCGCCCCGTATAAATTACTTCTTCGCCTCGGTGGAGCTGTTCACTCGCGAATCGCAGATAGCATCAGATAGCATCAGATAGCAATAGCTATACTGTAGTTCCTTTTTTGCTAAGAAAATGCGACAGGTCCATTGCATACTTAGTTATCAACGTGATTACTCTATATTTTAATCACCAACACAGACCCCGCATGCGATGTGACCGGGTCGGACCGGGTGCAGCGAGTCCGCTGCTCATCTTCTAAAATAGCGCTTATTATTAAACACATAACAGCGGAGTTATGAATTATAGTTGTGTCCTCAACTTTAAAAACAAAACCAGAGTTGTTTGTGCACTAAAAACAGCGTAACTCTTGGAAAAAGGAGCTGCTGTTACAGCCAGAACTCAGATAAAAACAGAGCAGGTGGATCTCTGCTGCACCTGTCTGCCTCTCCACACACAGCTCAGGCTGTGAAGAACGATGCCGACCGTCACAGTGGTCACTGTCTGACTCAGAGTCTGAGTCTGGCTCTGGAGGTTCAAATGAGTAGGGCTGGAGAACTCCAATTAGGCTGCCAGCCTTCGCGAACATCTTCAGGGTGCAGGACACGGGCGCAGTACTGCGCTGAAACCACGCCCACGCGCTGACACGCCCCCAGCGTTTCAGACCAGGGCACAATTATGTTTTTTCATTATTTTTGAGACTTAATTTTATAAGGTAAACAATGTTTTTAATCAGTCAGATTTATATGGGTGATTAATAACACATATTTATGCCATGTGACAAACTCAAAACACACATTTAATTTTACTTTACACGGTCTTTAAGGGTTTCAGCTACCTGCTGAGCTAGAATAATCATAACATTCAGTGCTGGGCAGCGCTAATCCAAAAATTAGTTCCGCTATTTCTAAAGCACTAATTAATTTATTTAGGTCCGCAATTTCAAAAGCACTAATGTCTTATGAAAATTAGGGGAAGCTAAATTCTAAACCGCTAATTAAATTCAACAATTGCTAGCCAACAAGTTATGCAATATTTGCACTAGACTGCCAACTAGCGGTGCATGAACTGTTATACACCTTTATCCTACCTCTTACGTCACAGCAGCAGCTTCCCATTAACTCCTCCTGACCCACCTGGATATTTACAGTCCTGGACAGAAGAAACATCACAGTTGGCAAAAAGAGCAACAAACATTAAAAAAAAAACTTTACATGTATTAACAGCTGCACGTACAAATTATATTCTTCATTACACATGCACATACTTTGTATTTATTTTTTTAGATTATCCTATATCTGTTAAGCACCTTGGTCAATGCAAGGCATTGCAGGAAGGTGCTATACAAATAAAGTTTATTACATTATTATTATTATTATAACTTCAATTCAAAGACCACATCAACAGTACAGGTAAAATTAAAGTTAGAGATCAAGTTTTAAAGTGCACTTCCAAGTTGTATCCAAGTTTAATTCATATAAGAGTCAATTAAGCTTAATTTACTTCAATATTGTTTCAAAAAACAAATAGTAATTTCTTTTTTGTTGCACAACCGAAAAATAAATTAAACCAATTCCAAAATTCTATAGGCAGTGAACAGATTTAATGAAAAGTAACTAAAATGATCCTAAAAGGATGAAATTACGAAAATCAAAGGTTTAATGAAAAGTAACTAAAATGATCCTAAAAGGATGAAATTACGAAAATCAAAGGATTTATTTAATACTTTACGTACATATATTCTATTCGGCCACGAAATTAACAAAATGAGAATGATCTTTTAATCCCTAAGACCACTTTTAAATCTCAAATACACGGGCGTGTCGCCACCGCATTTCTACATAAAAGGAACCCAAATACATAAAACAAACGACTCACCGTCGAGTGGTTGACACAAAACACACAATAGAATCCTCCGGCCGTGTTAATTTGGCTTGAAACAGTGGGGTTCTCTGCGGATTTATGAAGACACTGAGCACAACCAGCTAGCCATAAACGTTAGCACCCGAGTTCACCTCTGACCCGGAAGATGTCAAGATGGAATAGTCCATTTTTAGTAGGGGGATACAGAAATCGACCGGTTTTTGTATTGCGTTTTTAATGATCGTTTTCATCGTAACTATAATTATTTTTATGTTAAATGTACATTAACAAGCATGAGCAATGTTAGTGATGTAGGTGACTGGCCGGGGCGGGGCCGGGGCCCCTGCTGATTTGGGGCCCCAAGCAACGGCATCATTTGCCTACATGGTAGATCCGCGTCTGTTCTCCCCTCTGCTCCCCCTCCAACCCTCCCTCCTCTCTGCTCTTTACGGTGAGGGGGAAAAAGGTAAAACAAGCAGCTACGGAGCCAGCATAAGAGCCTGTAAATAAGTTTATTCGTTTTTACTGATAGATAATTAGTTATTAGCGGTACTGCATTTTAACCCTCTGAGGTCTAAGCCCTCAAAGATGCGGGCTGGATGTTATGTCTATAAATAGCCTCTTTAAACAAAGCACAGCTGCATGTGAAGTGTTGCATTCAAGTCTGTTGGACAGCAGAGACTCCAATCTTTATAAAGTAGTGTTTTTATATTGATTTTGTTGTGTATTTCCTTCAAAATACAACCAGAAATGTGACAGATAATTTCTGTTCGAGTATTGCGCCCCTGTGCGAGCAATCAGTTGATTTTTTATTACAAAAAGTCAATGAATTCAAAACGAAAATCTAATTTTGGAGTTTCCCTGAACACACCACATTGTGAAGCAACCAATCAGAACCGTTTTTTCCTCCATGTTCCTCCATGTTGTGTTCTGCTCACAGAAACACAGCAGCAGTAGTTTTGGTGAAGAAGGTGGGGGGGGGGGATTTCAGACATCATTTTAGGTAAGACTGGCTGTTTTATTTGGTTTTTATGATTATTTAGTGTGTCTGCAGAGTTTTGTAGTCGTTTTTGGTATGTTTTTCAGAATGAAAGGGAAAAAAACAGAGAATTTGTGATGAAGATACTGTTTTCACACAATAGTCAGTGTAAATAGTGGTAAAAACACGCATGGTAATTGCCCACTTTATGATGTGAAAATATGTATACTAATTCGTTTTTTACTAAGTTTGTATACAAGTTCTTAAAATATACCAATGAAATTTTCATTTTTGTGAGTTTCATAGTAAACATATCAATATTTTACTAACACGGATTTCATTTTTTATATTATTTTTTGCTCCAATGTGCTCATGCATTTTGTCAAAATGAAACAAAGACTGTAAAATCATGAAGATGAGGTTGTCCTGAAAACAACAATACCAAACAAGGCCAGATAAATAGTTTTTATGATGGAAATATAAGGGTAAATACAAATTTATACCAAAACGGACATTTAGACCTTAGACCCCAGAGGGTTAAATAAAAATAGCACAAATCCGCTTATGAATTATAAAAGTTAGTCACTCCGTTGTTACGCTGACAAAAACGTTAGGTCCGCTATAAGCGGATTAGCGCATTAGCGGTCCCTGGCTGTCATATGCCCACCTTTGATAACATTTTATGTAAATAACTGTGCAATGCAAAAATGATGGTGTGTAAAGATTCATGCAACCACGTTCAAATAATTTTCTAAGAAATGCTGAAGATTTGGGTTTAGATGGCAGCAACCCTTTATGGCCTGTGCTCTGCTTGTAATAACTGTTAGCTTGTCAATCTAGTCAGAATAAAATGTTTAGTTTTTACAGAAAGAGTAAGGGAGTGGTGGTGCAGAGGTTAGATAAGGTGGCCTGTGATAGGATGGTTGCCATTTTGACTCCCTGGACTGACCACATCAAAGTGTGTGGGAAAGGTGAATCACCCACACCTGGCTCCACCCTCATTTGCCCCACTATGGGCCCTTTAATCTCTTAACCCTCCACCATCTGCTTCCCTGGGTGCCCTAGATGTCAGCTCTCTGCTCCACACAGAGGGCTCTGATAGCTCAGTGGTCTGTGGTTGTGTCAGGAAGGACATCCAGCATAAAAACAATTGCCATTTCTTTGTGCAACTTAGTTTGCTGGGAACCCTGAAAAAGGGAGCAGCCAAAAGAAAAAGATAAAGCAACAACAACAACATGTATATAGAGATTGTTCAAACAGCTCTCTGCAACAGATAAGACATTACTTTAACAAAATTTCCTCTGAACCCCACTTCAAAATAGCTGGTTTATCCCTTTAATGTTTTGTGGAAAATAAGGTTAAAGAAATAATAATAATAATTTAATAATACAATCTTTAAAACAACATCAAGAACATTTAAACACATAAAAGAATAAAACAGCTAAAACGTTAATATCAATAAAAACAAAAGCTGCAGTGGAGAGCACATTTCAGCCTGTGCTAAAAGCCAAGGAATAAAAATGTGTTTTTAAAAGGGTTTTAAAAATGGACAGTGATGGGGCTCGATCGTTCCATAATCTTGGAACGTTGAATATTACAAACACGTACTGTATGTGTAGCCAGATGTGTCACCCTAAAACCCCAAACTGACACAAAATCTAAGTGGCTTCAAACATCTGTTAAGTTCCTGGGAAAAACCAATGCAGACATGTTCTTGTTTTTAGTTTTCGACATCACCTTACAACCTAGCTGTTTTTTGTTTTTTTGTGGTTACATTTTTTTTAAATAGCATTTTATTTTCACTTGTTATTCTCAATTTGTTTGCATCCTGTATGGTTGTCTATTGTTGTCTTTGTTGTTATACAGTTGTCATCACTCTTTGTTAAATAAATCAGATCTCTCTTGTAAATGAGTCCCTGAGGCTCAATAGGATTACTGTAACCTGTCTAAACAAAGGTTGAATAATAATTTTGGAAAAATAAATAAAATCTGCTATTACAACTGAGATGCTCTTCAAATAATCTGAAACCTGGTTTTTATTATTTAAAATCTAAAACATCAAACTATGTTATTTATTTATGAGACCAGTCTCATATACATGTTGGCCACATAATCAATCAGCTCAATAATTGGACCGATATGTGAGATTTGTTAATAACTGGTCATGCCTGAGCCCCCAGCAGAAGCACAGTGGGCAGCTAAATTATTAAAGAGCATATCTACAGTAAACGGGTCCATGTCATCAGCTCTCTCTCTAGTTCTCCCAAGTGTTGTCCTTTTAAATGGAAACTTCAGTTGAGCAATTCTGGGCACAATCTATGTTGAGAAGAAATGACTTTGCGTATATTTTTTATTAAATAAACAAAGAAATGTACCAACCAAAAGAAAAATGTGCACTGACTAAACTTAACAGTTAAATGAAACAAAAGATTTATGTGATGAGACAGAACCCCACCACCACCACCCTCAATAACATGTTGGTGAGAGGACATGTTTATTTTGACATGTTTCCAGATGTTAAGGAAAATGTTAGGTAATCCATTTTTTTCTCATAGTAGCTGGGTCAAACAGCTCAGGAAACAACATACAAAGTATCTGAAAGTTATGCACCATAACTCATGTTCCCTGAAGGAAGGGAACGATGTGCAACATATGCTATGGGAATTGCGCCCCCGCGCAATTACCTGAAGGAATACATTCACGCCTTTACGGCAGGGGCGTCAGCGTCGCGCCAGAGGCCCCGCCCTCTGGGTACTTAAGCCGCTGACGCCCATTCATCATTCTCCAAAATGCACTTCACCGAGCTTTCAGCATTGAAAGGGCCAGATATGTTGCACCTCGTTCCCTTCCTTCAGGGAACATGAGTTATGGTGCATAACTTTCAGTTCCCTTTCAGTCATGTCTCTCGGTGCAACATATGCTATGGGAACGTAATTCATTCACGCCCTTGAAATGCTCAGCAAAATGCATGTGAGAGCATCTGTCTTAAAACGACAGGCATTTCCCAGCTGCTTTCTACAAGGTATGTAGAGAGCACAGCCTGAGAAGAAAAAATGCCAAGCGTAGAAACATCAGCTTGATGTTACCACTGGACATACAGATAAAAAACACCAGCTAGAGACAGCATAAGCGTGCTCCACTAGTGTGATTACTCATCATCTCCTTTTTTCTCTGGAAAACCTGAGAAACAGGAGGAAAAGAGCAAGGGACCCATTACGCCACCAGTAATTGGGTGGCAATGTGGAGGTAGAAAACCTAGGTCAAGCACAGGGTAACCTCCCAAGTCCCCAGGGATTTTTTTTTTACATATACAGGGGCACGACTGACAAGTGGAGCCCATCCTGATGTTGGAGACCCATTAAGGCGAGGGGAACCCCCGTATTGAACATCTCCTAAGCAAACATAAACACCAAGGGACACCCTTGTGTATGTTGTTGCTGTTTGTTTTGGGATAAATCAATCAAAGCCTTACGCCAAAAATACACTACACGCGTTGCAGCTCCGCCCCGCTCCGGTCCGACCTCCGCAGCAAATACGCACCCTTTATAATCAATGACAGAATTTACACTGGCTCCGCACGGCGGCGGCGAGCTGCGGAGAGCGGACGGCAGTCCGTCAAAATTAGAAATTTTTCTATTTCTGCCGGATGACGGAGCTGTGCCGGAGTCAACTTTTGAAGATTACGTCGCACCAACAGGAAAAGGAACGAGCACAACTTCCGTATTTACAAAATAAAATCACCACGGGCGGACTAATCCTAGCTCTATACGGATTTATTTGTACAAAAATGCTGTCAAACTATCATTTATGACTATTCTATGACTAAACTATTATATTTATGACTATGACTACACCTAATAACGCAATACAAGAAATAAAAAAATAAATAAGTATTTTATTCTGAAATGTAAACATCACTTCCTGTTGCTCAAACCATGTCCTGTCGCTTATTTACGAGAGAAGATCAAGGCAGCCTTTACAGTTGTTCTCTTTCTTCCACCGAGTGAATTGTTTTGTTCTGACTTCATTATTTATCACTTGATTTATCGCGCAATCTCGCAATTCCCGCGCATGCGTCTTGGAGCGGCGCATCCACTCGGACCTGAGCTGAGCGGAGGCAGTGGACTTTGGACTCGCTCAGCTGCGACCTGCGGAGCGGGGCGGAGCGGAGCCGCGTGTAGTGTATTTTTGGGGTTAGGCCCTCAGCCAGTTCCCTTCAAAGACCAGGCTGAAAGCTGTCATAACTCCGGACGTGGGTGTACAAGCTGCCCACGTGCCTGAGTCAGCAGGTCCCTGTGAGGAGGCAATTGCCATGGTATCCCTGATAACATTGAGATCAACTCCGGGAACCACGGTTTCTGCGGCCATCTGGGAGCTATCAGGATCAGGGAGAGGGCTCCCTGACGTACATGTTCCAGTGTTACCTCGATCAGAGGAACAGTTGGAAAAGCATAGTACAGCATCCCTGCTGGCCAATCATGGGCCAGAGCATCTGTTCCCAACAGTGCATCTGTTTCCTTCAAAGAGAAGTAAAGGTCACACTGTGAGCTAGCTCTGCAAGCGAACAAGTCCACCGAGGCTCTCCCAAATCGTGACCAGACCTGTTCCACAACCCGTGGGTTCAGGCTCCATTCTGACGCCAGGAGAGGCCCTCTTGAGAGGGCATCTGCTCCATAATTTAGTTCACCGGGAACATGAGTCGCCCTGAGCGACAAGATTCTCGGAGCACACCACGTAAGCATCTTCTGCGTCAGTCCGAGGAGGGCTCGGGACCTTGTCCCTCCCTCTCTGTTGATGAAGGACACTGTGGTCCTGTTATCTGATTTCACCAAGACATGCTGCCCTGCAATCAGACCTTTGTTAAATAAGTATTTTACTGACAGGAATACGGCCAACAATTCCAGGAAGTTGATATGTAATCTCGCTTCCTGTTCATTCCAAAGGCCACGTGTGTTCTGATTTCTGCAGATTGCCCCCCATCCTGTTTTTGAGGCATCCGTCGTGACAACCACACAAGATGACACCCTTTCCAGCGGGACCCCTTCCGTGAAGACAGACAAGTCCCTCCAAGGTTCCAGGGCCCTCAGGCACTCTGAATCTATTCCAACCTTTCCTGCTCGACCAGGCAGGGTGGGTTGTGTCTGTTGGTTTAGCCATACTTGTAGGGCCCGCATTTTCAGCAATGCGCGTGGCACATAGGGTATGGCTGCCACCAAGAGGCCTAAAAGGTGTTGACACGTTTTCATGGGGACCCACTGATCCAGTTTAAATCTTTCCAGGCACTGGCGAATCGAGGAAACTCGTTCCTTTGAGAGCCATGCCCTGTACTGGACGGTGTCGATCTGTATTCCCAGAAATACGGTAACCCGTGATGGAGTTAGGTCACTCTTTTGTAGGTTTATGATAAAACTGAGAGACTCCAGGTGAGAGATCACCCTGTAGGAGTGTGACTGGGCCTGTATTCTGCTTCCAGCCAGAATCAGGAGGTCATCCAGGTAGTTCATAACCCTGAGTCCTTGATTCCTAAGGGGGGTCAGGGCTGCGTCCAGACATTTAGTAAATGTACGAGGAGCCGTCTTTAAACCGAAGGGTAATGCTTTGAATTCATAAGTGTTTCCCTCGAAAGCAAAACGGAGGAATTTTCTGTGTTTCCTCCACACGCCTACATGGAAATAGGCATCTTTCAAATCCACTGTACATGCATAGTCTCCTGGTCTCACAGACTGGAGAACCTGCCGGAGTGTAAGCATCTTGAACTTAAAAGTTTTTATTCCCTTGTTCAGAGTCCTGAGGTCCAGTATTGGTCTCAAGGAATGATCCTTTTTGGGCACCAGGAAGTACTTACTGTAGTGGCCGGAGCGTAGTTTGCGTTTCGGGACCAAACTTATCACTCCCTTTTGTAACATCGTCAAAACTTCCTCCCTCAACACGTGTGCGCGTGCAGGGTTAATTTTTGATTGCAGTACCCCTGTGAAGGGGGGTGGTCTCCTGGTGAACTGTAACTTGAAGCCATGACATATCGTTGTCATGACCCATTCATTTGGTAGACATGCCCTCCAGGCCTGCGCGTACGCCAGGAGCCTGGAAGGCATGTCTAATCGCTGCTTGTCATGTTTGAGAGCGGGAGGGGTGGCCTTTGACCCCTCTCACGAGCTCTCGGGCAGGCTGGTCAGCCCGACAGAAGATATCGCAAGATCTGACTGTCCCAGACAGAGCTTGTGTATCTTGCTGTGGTTCATAGTTTGACCACGTGGTTTGTGTTTTATGAGAGTTGGACTCGAGTCAAGAACCAGGGCAGTCTGTGCTTTGGTACTTTTATTTTTGTACATGCATGAAACAATGTTTGTTTTGATTATACATACAGTAGGCGAGTCATGTTTGGTGCACACACACATGTCACTAGCTCCTCGTAGTGTTCTACAAGTGGAGACTGGGCTCAAAAGGTTAGGTTCCCGTACCACGTGGGCGGGCAAACCTGTAAAATTATCAGTTCGTCCTGTTTCATCAGGCCCGAATCTGCTTTCCACACGGGGTCATCGAAGAGGCCCTCGGCCGGTACTAGAAAGTCTCACTGTCACTAGCAGGTCTCTTCCGAGTAAGGCCACGCATGTCTTCCTTTTGGAGTGCAAAGCTTTTTCTCGGCAGCCCCTCGCGGAGGGCTTCCGCCTGTTTGCGTCTCTGTTCCAGCCTGGCCTGGATGGGTTCCAAGGCTTCCCCGAAGAGTCCTGTCGGCTCGATCGGGTGCTAGAGGAAGGGGGACCTCTGGTTTTCTGGGAGGTCCGACAAAGTCAACCAAAGATGGCGCTGGGCGACAACTATTTCCGCCATTGCTCTGCCCTGTGTGATGGCTATTGTCCCCATCATGTGGAGCACGAAGTCAGAGGCGCGGCGGGCCTCTTCCAATGCCTCCGTTGTGGCTTGTTCGTTCGTCGTTACCTGGAGATCCTGCAGTTTTTCTGCCAGGTACGCCTGCATCATGGTCGATGCGTTCATCGCACAAGCCACGAGGCCCTGAGCCTTGTAGCACTTTTTGAGTTGTTTCTCTGAAGCGCGGCAGGCCCTGCTGGGTAGCGCTAGCTTCGTCCCCATAGCTGCGGGGGCAAGATGGGTCACCAGGGTCTCCTCTATCAGGGATGCGCTGGCAAGGCCTGCTGTCTCCATTCCAGCGACATCCAGGAGTCGAGATAGTGGCAGCGTCATGGAAGCTCCGGGTTCCACCCAGGAGCATTTGAACTCCATGAGGAAGTTCGAGAAAATGGAAATTTTTTGCGACGTCGTCGGCTGCTGCTTCGCATAGAAGTAGTTTCCCGCCAGCCTCGTAACCTGTTGGCGAGGCTTAGGGTCTGGCCACGTGACTTGCAAGGCATCCGCCGCCCTATGACACAAGTCGAACATAGCAGGGACTGACACATCCGGTTCCGGTAGAATTTGCGCCAGGTTCTGGGAGGAAACAACAGTTTCTCCTCTGCAACCGTACTCGGCGTCTTGGTCAGACACTTCGGGCGTCGAGTCCTCGACGGGGACCGAGGAGTCCGACACGTTCTCATCCCCGACTTGACCACTGCATTCCAGGTCCACGTTCTCGAGCTCCGGCCCGGGAACGTGCAGCTCGGCGAGGCGTGCGGCCTTCAACGCCGCGGCCTTCACTATGGATTTAGCCAACACGTCCGCGCGGCGTTTCCTCACTACCGCGACATCCGTCAGCAGTGGGAGCAGGAGTCGGGGGATTCCAGCGCTTTTCTTGCGTGCAGAATCCCCAGGCAGACAGGACAGTCCTTGTGGGTGTCCATCGCCGAGAGGGAATAGCCGCAGCCGCTGGGGCAGGGGCGCGAGCGAGGGCTCGTCATCCTAATGGGTCTCTTCTGAGTCTTTGTCCTCCGTTTCCCCTTCTCGGGAGCCATGTCCGGCGACGGGAAGCGTCGAGGCTGTTCCTAGTTTCCATTTGTTCGAAGCCGTCCTCTCCATCGTCTTGCTTTCGCTGGCTAGCCTGCTAAAGATTAGCAGGGAGTGTTGTGATGCATTTAGCGCCGTCGAGCGAAGCAACTGCGAAGAGAGAAGAAAACTTTGAGGTAAGTAGAAAAACGCTGGGCTAGCTTTCACCAGCCCAGTAGTATGCAGGAAAAATTTCACTGTACGCTAAGCGTAGGGAGCAAGCTCACCTCTGATCGAGCGATGTGACAACAGAGAAGTCCCACGAAGTTCAGGTTTTAAGCGAGGTGAAGGGCAATAAGAGAATGATGAATGGGCGTCAGCGGCTTAAGTACCCAGAGGGTGGGGCCTCTGGCGCGACGCTGACGCCCCTGCCGTAAAGGCGTGAATGTATTCCTTCAGGTAATCGCGTGGGGGCGCAATTCCCATAGCATATGTTGCACAGAGAGACATGACTGAAAGGGAACCAGAGGATTACGTCAATGAATTTCATTGAAACACCAGCGTTAGCCCTCAGCGTATGTGTTGGGGATGACTCTCAGCTACCACCACACCAAATTTCAGTTCAATATCTCCGAAGCTGAATAGACTTGAGACATTTTTGTCTTTGTTAAAGTCTGTTGGCTGTGGCAGCCTGAAAGTTGCTCAGGTTTAGTCGTGCATTTGATAGATGTCATGTCTGCGAGTTTTATTAAAATTACTCTAGTGGGTCGTGAGATTTTCTGCTGACTGGAAGACAAATAAACATGAACACACATAGACACATACATGTGAAGGCATGATTTCCTGCAGATTGATGAGTCAAAGGCTTTTTTCTTGCCAGCTTCGTGCAGCCTGTGTATGAGGAGCGTTTCCTCTTTAATCCACGAGGTGTCAGGGCTGCTCTGCACCTGAATCAGGTTCATCCAGAGAACCCACAATATGAAATAATAAATGAAATGACACAAGAAGCTAATCAGAAACTGCAAACATTGTCACCCTTGTTACAACAACCATCTTTTGTAAATAATATGACTTGTAATAGGAACTTACATAAAAAGATGCTGATTCCCAAGTTTTCACTTCACTTATAATTTGACTTGCTTTTTTAAAGTTAAACATTTTACAGAGATAGGGTGTGTCCTTGGGATTGATGCCAATAGTGTCAACAGGTCATCCGTCTACTTTCAGTCACTGTGGAGATTGTTCATAAATGCCTTATGGATGGACGCCTCTTCCCATTTTTCACCTTCTTCATGCGTCAGAGCCTTTGAAAAGGAGCACTGAGATAAGATCACTGGGCACTGAAGGCGCATTATGGTGACAGGTCATTCTGCTTCACATGATCCTGTCTAATCCAGGTTTCAGCCAACATTTCATCAAACAGGAAATCTTTACAATTTACTGATATGTGTTTGTTTTGAAATGCACATCTTAAGACACTGGCATGGTGCCTGAGCAGTGATAGGCATCTTTGTGGCCCTGAAAGAAAGGGCACTGCATCACGTTTCTTCTGAAGTACAGGACAGTCTGTGTGGCTCGGCTGGCCTGAACCTAAAGACCATAAGCACTGCAGGATGTTGAAGAAAGTGAAGATCGAACTTAAAGCTCATCTTTGAACTTACAGATTTATCTGATGATGCATGTTTGTGTGTATCTTAAATCTGAGATGGGAGGTATTTGTCTTCAGGACTGTTTGGCAGTGACAATGCTCCATATTTGGCCATATGTCTGCAATTGCTCTGAACGTTGTAGTTTTTATACAAACACTAAAATGCACAAGGAACTAGAAAATTGCATTTCCTTCAAACATGCAGTGTGGATGCTTCTTGCTTAAGAACTTGCTGAAAACAGTTGAAATTAGCTAAAAACCATGCTGACTTGTAAATGAAATGGAAGAACAAGCCTAAAAAAGCAGAAGAAAGCAGAAATAACACGTAGTTTGTATTTGCTGAACTAGGTTTAAATTTGCATAAATGAGCACAGAAATGAGGAAACAAGCTTGAAAAAGCTGAAATTAGCAACAAAAAAGGTATCTGAAAAGTAGAGCTGAAAAGGCAGAAAGAAGCTTAAACTATCAGGAGGCAGAAAGAACTGAACTGAGCTTAAAAATTGTGGAATTAGCTGAAAAGGCCAAAATTAGCATGAAACAGCTAAACAGTAGCTGAAATAGCAGAAAAATCTGAAACCAGCAGAAAAAAGCTGAAAGGAGCATAACAAACTGAAATCACTGTAAAGAAGTTAATTAGGTTGAAAGTAGCAAAAATGTCCATGAAAAACTTGAATTTATCTGAAAACAGATGAAATTAGCTAAAAAATGCTTAAAAAAAGGTAGCTGAAAAGGTAGAACAAGCTTAAGAAAAGAAAGCAGAAAGAATATGTTTGCCCAATTAGGCTGAAAGAAGTAGAAATGAGCACATATAAATGGAAATTATCTGAAAGCTGAAATTAGCAAAAACAAAAAAAAAAAAAAGCTGAATAGCTAAAATTTTCAGAAAGAAGCTTGAATTACCAGATGAAAGTGGAGAGAGCACATTTTTGCTGAATTAGGCTGAAAAAAGTTGAACTGGGTGCAAAAAATGTGGAATTGGCTGAAAAAGCTAAAATTAGAATAAAAACAGCTAAACAGTAGCTAAAACAGCTTGTGGGATGTCTTACATTCCTAACCCATGGTGAAAATCTTGTTTTATACCATTATTTGTTTTTGTCAGAGCAGTGTTCTTGAAATCTCAGGGGAAATGAAGTGAGATGGTGTTGTGCAGGCCAGGATAACATTTCAAGTTTTACTGCTCTTATTCACTTTGACTGCTGAGAATCACAAGTGACCGCCATGTTAGACATTTTGCCATTTTATCTTCAAAGTGTATGCTCAAGAAAGCCCAGAAAGTAGTGGACTTTTATGGGCACCAAAGGCCCCCACAAAGTCCTGCAGCCACGTCATCATCAGGTCAAACTGAGTCCTGAAGGAGAACAGCAAACTACCGTATTTTCAGCCTGATAACTCGCACCTTTCTATAAGTTGCTTTGTCCAATTATTGGCAATAAATTGGAAAAATCCATAAACATGTCACAACTTTATTTAAGTCGCATCTATTATGCGTCACCGCTACGCGACGCGTCAGCGCATCATTTGCCCTGCTGAAAATGGCGGCCACAGAAGCATGCACGGAAGGACTTTTAACAAGATTAACACGGTAAAAACAATTATTTGTCTGCTGAAAATTATAGCAAAGATGTGTCTTAGCTTAACCGTTCCTTAATAAATTCACGTAATGGTCAAATCTGCTGGATTTAAATTGTTTCGCTTTGACGTCTTCCAAACGGTCGCGCGGCTGCGAAAATAAATTATAAATAAATCAAATTTTATCTCAAACAATTCCAACAGCTAACAGTTTGTAAATGACCACCAAGTAATTACTTTCTGTAAGTTTAAAGAAAATCTGTGCTGTAGTTCATGAGTTATTTAGATAAATAGTAACCGTTTTTGCTAACAAACACTGAGCTAACTGTAGTTCATACCTCCAGAGCAGGAGGCCGGGCAGCGACAGAGTGTGTCCGACCAGAGGAGGCTGCCGTCGGACACATGAGGTGGGAACAGTCGGTGTACCCTAGCGGACAAAAGTGGTACTGCACCATTTTTTGCCAAAATGAAAAACGGTCATATCTGAGCCAAAAAATGGTCTAAAAATATGGGGAAAAAATCCATAAACAAGTCTCACCTCTCTATAAGTCGCAGGGCATGCAACTTAGGGAAAAAGGTGTGACTTATAGACCAGAAAGTACGGTACGCCTTTGTTTTTATCTTCTTCTTTTTATCAGTTACAGACTGTCTGCTGTGAGGACATAAAGCAGAGCATGTCGGATGCAATAACTCCTCTTCATCTGTTGGGAGTCTTTATGGAGGATAATCACCTTATCTCCTGTCTTTACTGCATGAGCACTGAGGATGTCACAGGTCAGTGGTTCTGAGTCAGGGGGGCGGCTCAGACGTTCGTGAAGTAAAAAGCTGCTAACTTATCAACCACTGGAGCCTCAAAACTTAATATTTAATGTATTTTGTACATATTAAGGTCACATTTTATCAGTGACATACTTTACAATATGCAGTAACAGTAGTCTACCATGCAACAACAGCACTATGAGTTACGTCTTCAGTTGATTAGGCTGCCAATGTCAGCGTGTGCACCATCAATCATAATAATGAGGCTTTTTACCAACTGTTTTATTAATGACTTAATGCAATACCTCAAATTAGAACATTAAACTCCCTGTAAAATAAATCCTTCATATGAAAACACGGTATCACTGCACAAAACAAATCTGCAGCCTTCAATATTGCCCTCAGCTTCCACCTGAATGATGTACTCGGGTGAGTTCTGGTCAAAGCACTAAACAATGTCAGAACTTGTATTTTAAATTAAAGCAAAGCACGGCCTCCCTGCACACAACCACACTGAATGGAAAATAAGCAGCTGCAGCCTTTGGAAAGCCCCAGAACACACAAGGAGGTGAATCGAAAATCACATTACTGCAACCCATCAAAGTAAAAGTATTTAATTACATTACAATACCTTGTTTTTGTAAAAACTAGACATGCAAAACAAGTCAGGTCTGAAGTGGGGAATTCCTTCATTCTGTTTTGACTTTTTCTGCATTCAGGATTTATAATGAACTTAACAAATAGGTTTTATTGATGTTTTGAGTGTTGCATTATTACTGCTGTCACGAGTTCATGCTTGGATGTACAAATCTGAGACAGAGTTTGAAGCTGAGCACGTCCGTCCGTCCGTCCGTCCATCCATCCATCCATCCATCCATCCATCCATCCATCCATCCAACCATCCATCCATCCATCCATATGATGTTTCTATGGCTTATATTCTAGGAAATGACCAGAAGTTGTATGGATTGTGTTATTGTCACAAATGGGTTTTTGGATTCAAAGACAGCCAGACACAGGAGTGCAAAAAACAAGAAAAGTTTTTATTATATTTGCTGCTGGTTGCTGCAGTCAGGGTCCAAGGTGGGAGTCCAAACTTGAAAGACAGAGAGGTTAGTGACTTGGTGAGGATAAGGGGATACTGTGAATATAGTAAAAGTCACTAACCTTCTCAGTCTGTGTGTGGCAGGTGAAATCCAGAGGGAAAGTAAAAAGCAGTCAGGGTCGTTACCATGGTCAGAGGTGCAGATAAATCCAAATGGGCATGGCAAGGCGAGGAGGCAAAAAGACAGGCAGAGGTTCGTGGTCAAAGCAAGGTTTCAAGGCATGGACAAGATTCTATGACTAAAGGCTTCACTACCAGGGACCGTGGGAGGTATGATAATTCAGCACTGGTGGAGTGTCAATTGTCAAATGTTTATTGGCGGATTGCACACAACTGAAAGGTGCATATCGCCACCTACTGAGCATGAGTGTGCAGCCCATGACCTCCGTCCCTAAATTCTGTTTATAATTTTTATGACTTGTAAATATAGAAGTAGTACTTTTCTTATTATTATTGTTTTGTCCTTATCCCCATCATGTCCTAATCCTTCCAAGCTCCAAACTCCTCCTACCTCTATTACTTTCTTTTTCAGTTCCTCTCGTTCCTTTGAGAACTTAATGCATGACAGTAATACATGCTCAACCCTTTCAGGGTTACCACAATGTCCACATGCATTATTAGGCCTTTTCCCCAACATACATATATTGTCATTGAGACCAGTATGGCCTACTCTCAATCTCATAATAACGATCTCATCTCTTCTTCTTTTCCCTCTGATATTTGTCATATTAATTGATTTCTGAATTCTATAATATCAACGTCCTTTACTATCTTACTAGTTTACTAGCTTTGAAACTGGTTTCGGTGACTGGAAGCACGCAACTGAAAGAGCACGAAAACAGCAAACATCCTAGAAAAGCAATGCTGACATATGTTTCACTTACACCAGCCAGCAGGAGGATAGACACAGAACTGCAGAAACAATTTGAATCTGAGTGTGCATATTGGACTGAAGTTTTGAGAAGAGTTGTGTCTGTTGTCAAGTTTTTAGCAGAGAGAGGACTGGCTCTTAGAGGAAACAGTAACATATTTGGCCCAACTGATAATGGGAATTATCTGGGAATACTGGAGTTAATCAGTGAGTTTGATCCTTTTCTGAAGTCTCACATAGAGAAATATGGAAATGCAGCAGGTGCAGGGAAACCCTCATATCTTTCTTCCCAAACATGTGCAAAACTTATTTAACTTTTGCTCTAAGTCGACAGCAGGTGGAAGGTGGTGACAGATGGACTGCAGCCTAATGCAAACAAGTGCATTGACACATTGAAGTCCCTTTCGAACACTAGATGGGCTGCACATGCAGATGCCACACAGGCAGTGCATATTAACTATGCAAACATTCAAAAATCATTTCAGAATATTGTAAATGACACAAACCAAAATGCAGCAATAAGAAATGAAGCAAGATCACTTGATAAAAAAATGGACAAGCTTGAAACAGCTTTTATGTGTACATTTTGGCACAGCATTTTGCAGCGCTTTGAAAAAGCAAGTGCAGCTTTGCAGGCTGTGGAACTAGACTTGTGTAAAGCTGTGGATTTGGTGGGGTCCTTGCGGGAGTACATTGGAGGTCTGAGAGATCAGTTTGATAGGTTTGAGTCTCAAGCAAAGAAGTTGTCTCCAACAGTTTCACAGGCTTACAGAGCTACTACTCAAAGATCAAAGACTCCAAAAACATTTTTTGGAGAGAGTGCCACCTCAGAGGTTGAGTTATCAGCTCAAAAAAGTTCTCCACCAGTGTTTTTTTGGTGGTTGTTGACAGATTGCTTTCTGAAATCGATCGCAGGTATGCTGCATATGATAACCTCAACAACACTTTTGGCTTCCTGAACAATTTATCTGGTGTTACTGTTCAAGAGCTAAGAAACAAAGCATCTCATCTCCAAAGTAAATATTCAGCTGACTTGGAGATGGACTTTGTGGAGGAAATTGTCCAGTTTAAAGATTTTATTTGTGACAAAGGCATCACATCTGCTCCATTGGTTTTACAATGCATTAGGGAAAAGAAACTGCAGGACAACTTCCCACATGTGGATATTGCATTCAGGCTTTACCTGACATTTCCTGTCACAAATGCAAGTGGTGAGCGATCATTCTCCAAGCTTAAAATAGTTAAAAATAGACTCAGATCCACAATGGGACAGGAAAGACTGAACCATTCGACTCTCTTGTCTATTGAGAGTGATCTAGTGAGAAAGCTGGACTTCAGTGATCTTGTCAAGGAATTTGCAGCAAAAAAATCCAGAAAAGTGGGCATCTTTTCAAATGTCATGTCAAAGTAAGGCTTAAATGTCTGATAACCATTTCACTCATTACTGAAAGGGCTTGGTGTTACTGGACATCTTGAACATCAGACAGGCCTCTTCCCTGTCTGTTTTTAAATCTCTTCTTAAAACCCATCTCTTCTCCCTAGCCTATGACACCATCTGCGATGTTGACTTTTAATAATTTTAGTCGCTTGTTTTATCTGAGTGTATGATTCCTCAACTTTTATTATGTGACTTTTATTTATTTTAATCATTTTATTACCTGATTGATTGTTTTGTTGTGTGTACAGCACTTTGGTCCTGTAGGTGTTTAAAGTGCTCTATAAATAAAGCTGGTATGGTATGGTATGGTATGGTATGGTATGGTATGGTATGGTTAGGGCTGTGCATGTCTGCATTAAGACATGATCAAAGTTTCTAAATTTTTGGAGTTGAGTATTGTTTTCTTATTTGGGTTACATGGTTTGCGTTTGAGTAAATGTAGGTCGATGTTTGTGGTTCTAGTTCCTTCAAATAAGATGAATGCAGTTTTGTTAATAAATGGAAATCTGTATTTTGTTCTTCATATTTTTTAAGATGTTCTCTGTAAAAAAACTTGGTCTAGAAGATGAAAATTGTTCATCTGCACCCACTTCTGCTTTTATTGAGAACTGGGGGCAGTGACTGGTTGGATCAGTGATGTTGAATCATCATATTCTAGTTTCAAACCTAAAATGTGGTTTTGTCTTTCTAGAAACCAGTTCAGGGTTGTTTGTAGTTTGTGACAACTGGCATATTAAAGTTGTAAGTTGTGAAAACTTACTATTCAGTCATTTTCTGCTCATCATTTTTATTTTTTATTTACATTTGTATTTAAATTCATTCATTTCAGATTTAAAAACACAAGAAAACTATTTACAACACAACATGA
>JBBPBX010016136.1:37850-48561 GCA_038048925.1 Garcialebias charrua | reverse complement strand
GCGGCGTCGCCATGAAACTGGAACCAGGGGGCGGGGCCTGCCTGTAGATACGTCACAGAGCAGGAGAGGACCTCCGTCATTCACCTGCCTTTCCTCCAACTCGAGGCCTGTGGGGCCGGACTGGAGCTCGAGTATTTCTGCGTCGCTACGTTGGTCCGCAGCCATAGCAGAAAAATCGATGCCAACGTACACGGGAGAGATCAGCACCCGGGAGAGACAGTCGGCCACCACGTTGGATTTTCCAGCCACATGCTGAATGTCTGTAGTGAATTCAGACACCGCTGCGAGGTGGCGTTGCTGGCGAGCAGACCAGGGGTCAGAAATTTTTGACATAGCAAACACCAGGGGTTTGTGGTCAACGTATGCAGTGAACTGGCGGCCTTCCAGGAAAAACCTGAAATGGCGTGTGGCCAGGTAAAGCGCCAGCAACTCTCTGTCAAAAACACTGTATTTCAGCTCGTTGTCCCGCAGCGTACGGCTGAAAAATGCAAGCGGCTGCCAAACCCCGGAAACCTGCTGTTCTAACACAGCCCCCACCGCAACATCAGATGCGTCGGTTGTTAAAGCTATTTGCGCCGCTGGGGATGGATGGGCCAAAAGGGCAGCAGTGGCCAGTGCAGCTTTAGCATCACCAAATGCCTGTAGGCGTTCTGGTGTCCAGTCAACACTGTCGTTGGGCTTTTTCTTTTTCAGCGCTCCATAGAGCGGACGCAGCAGTTGTGCTGCCCTGGGGAGGAAACGGTTATAGAAGTTAACCATTCCCAAAAACTCTTGTAGCGCTTTAACAGACTGGGGCTGTGGGAAATCTGACACCGCCTGCACTTTGTTTGGTAACGGGACGGCGCCACTTGCGGAAATGCGGTGGCCCAAAAAGTCAATGACTGGCAGCCCAAACTGGCATTTCGCTGTGTTTACAATCAGGCCATGTGCTGCCAGGCGCTGAAAAACCTCACGGAGGTGGGACAAGTGCTGCTCAGCCGAGCTGCTAGCCACCAGGATGTCGTCCAAGTACACAAATACGAAGGACAGACCCCTTAGGACTGAATCCATCAACCGCTGAAATGTTTGTGCTGCACCTTTAAGACCAAAAGGCATGCGCAAAAACTCAAAAAGGCCGAAAGGCGTGATAACAGCGGTCTTAGGGACATCCTCCACATGCACAGGAACCTGGTGGTACCCCCGTACTAAATCTACTTTAGAAAAAATGGAGGTCCCAGCCAGGTGCACTGAAAAATCCTGGATGTGGGGGATGGGATAACGATCGTTCTCTGTGATGTTATTAAGGCGGCGGAAATCCCCACATGGACGCCATTTGCCATCTGCCTTGGGCACCATGTGGAGGGGGGAGGCCCACGGACTGTTTGAGCGCTGCACGATGCCTAAACGCTCCATGTTAGCAAACTCTTCCTGTGCGATTGCTAGCTTAGTAGCATCGAGGCGGCGTGCACGTGCGAACACCGGGGGGCCCGTTGTGGGAATATAATGTTCGACCCCATGTTGTGTGTTTGTGTTTGCAAAATCAGGAACAGTCAGCGAGGGGAATTCAGACAATAAACGCTGAAACACATTACCCGAAGCTAAAAAGTTAGCATGCATTAAAGGCCCAGCTCCTCGCGTCTCACAAGGCAGTGACGAAAAAGACACAGCGTCGATCAAACGCCTGTTAGCTACATCAACAAGGAGCCCGTGAGCACAAAGAAAATCAGCCCCTAAAATAGGGACCGAGCTAGCAGCTACCACAAAGTTCCACTGGAAGTCCCGTTCATGGAAACGCACAGTCACCAACCTTTCGCCAAACGTCTTGATGGGAGAGCCATTCGCCGCGGTTAGCTGCGGCCCGCAGCCTTCAGCCAACCTGTCGGAGCCAGTCGGGGGAACGAGGCTCTTCTGCGAACCCGAGCCGACCTCGAGTCTTCGATGAAAAGCAGCCTTTCCTTCTCGCCAACGGCCGCGACTGCTAGCGGGCGTTGGCGGTCTCGTTTCCCTGCGGCTTGAAGCTGCACGGCGGGACGCACCGTCGTGCTTTGGCGCCGAAGCGCACGTGGTAGAAACAAAGAGCGGGACCTGCCCGCCTGCGGCTAGCGACTCCTGCTACCACCGCTGGCTCGTCCGGCGCTGTGTGCGTTGCTTGAAACTCGGGCGCTGCTGGAGATCCAGGGACCGCCGCCTGTACCGCGAAGGTCCTCGCGGTTAGAATGATGCGGTCGGCTTCTTCGGCCAGCGAGCGGTAATCCTTCTCCTGCAGAAACGGGGAGTTGGCCAGGGCGGTTCGCACAGGAGCTGGAAGCTGGCGGAGGACGAGGTGGCGGAAGAGGAACTCGCAGTCGTCTGATCCCCGCAAGGACAACATGCTCTCCACGAGCTCGAGAGCTGTGCCGTCGCCCAAACCGGAGAGGGAAAATAGTTTCTCAGCGCGCTCCGCCTCTGAAAGTGAGTAGCGCCGCAGAAGAAGCTTCTTGAGGGCTTCGTACTTTCCTTGTGCAGGAGGGTTTTGTAGCAGGCTCATTACCCGCTGGGTTGTCAGCGGATCCAGCGAAGCAACCACATGGTGGTATTTGGTGTCGTCAACAGAAATCCCGCGAAGAGCAAACTGTGATTCGATGTGTGCGAACCACGACTGAGGCGCGTGCAGCCAGAAGTCCGGGATTTTAACGGCCACCGAAAAAGCGAGCGGGGCCGCCTGTGTAGGTTCCACAGCCGTGGACAGCAGTAGAGAGCTGGCTGAAGCGTCAGATGTCGACATATTCAGTTCACGAGGGTCACCAGTGTAGGAGGTGGTGAAGAGACGACACAGGAGACAGGCTGCAGAACTTCACTTTTAATTAACTCCTACTAAACTGGCGGGAAGCACCCAACACCGCCTTTTATATCCAATACAACATCCGGTCCACTGGACCTTTCACAATAAAACATCCTGTAATGCCTTCGGTCCACTGGGTGGGAGTAGAGCCCCCTAGTGGTCCACCACAAAACAAAGATTCTTACCATTTGACAGTGTGGATTGGGAGAGCCGTTTCAATCCCAAGGCAGAATGAGCGTTAAACAAACAGATGATTGCTTCATCGCCGGTAGACTCTCTGAACCCTGGGAGCTCAGCCTGTCTCCTTTTATTCCTTTAGATAAGGATTGCTTGCGAAACAGAGTTGGCCAGGCTCTTTTCCATAAGCAATCACCCAATCTCAACAGGAACCGGAGAATCTCTCCCTTACCCCAAATCAAACCGTTAGAACAAAACTCCAGAGATGACTTGATCAATAAACTGACTATTCCTGTGATGATGAAATCAGCACAGTTTAACTTCTTATCTCCCAGCTCCCCGGCATTGGCAGATATAGGAAAATCACACACAATGTCTGGATGTTTCAGACTTTTTAGACTGATCAGAGAACAAACTTATTTGTTCATTATTCAAAAGGTAAACAAACATTCTGTTTACAAAGGTAAACAAACATTTGGCTGTTTACAAATGTAAACAAATGCACTTTGGTTGTTTACAAGGTAAAAAAGACATTGGTTGTTTACAAAGATAAACAAAAACTGGTTGTTTAAATAGGTAAAAAGAGACATAGTTGTTTACAAAGGTAAACAAATATTTTGTTTACAAATGTAAACAAACATTATTTTACTCTTTACAAAGGTAAACAAGCACTCTTTGGTTGTTTACAAGAGGGAAAAATGACATTGGTTGTTTACAAAGGTAAACATTCTTTGGCTGTTTACAAATGTAAACAAACACATTTTGGTAGTTTACAAAAGTAAACAAACACTGGTTGTTGACAAAGGTAAACAAATATTATTTGGCTGTTTACCAATGTAAACAAACACTCTGGTTATTTACAAAGGTAAACAAATATTCTTTGGCTGTTTACAAATGCAAAAAAACACTTTGGCTGTTTACAAATGTAAACAAACACTCTGGTTGTTCACAAAGGGAAAAAATACATTGGTTCTTTACAAAGATAAACAAACACTGGTTGTTTACAAAGGTAAAACTGAGGAGTTGAGAAAGTGCAGGAGAGAACTGGATGATGGCATAAAGAAGGCCAAAGCCGCGTATGCACAGAGGATCGAGGGTCAGTTCATCTCACATGATCCACGGAGCATGTGGCAGGGCATCAAATGCTTAACAGACTACAAGGGCAAAAGCAAACAATGCCCCAGGGACCCATCCCTGCCTGATGCCCTCAATAAGTTTTATGCACGTTTTGAAGATCCAAACAGACCAGCTAGCACCAGACTCACCTCATCACCAGACGAGGAGCACCTCAAAGTGACCGCAGCAGAAGTGAGAGGTAGTCTCAGAAGGATCAACCCTCATAAAGCTACGGGTCCAGACAACATCCCAGGGAAAGTTCTGAAGGAATGTGCGGACCAGCTCTGTGAGGTGCTGGCTGACGTCTTCACCACCTCACTTTCACTGGAGTCAGTTCCCACCTGCCTGAAGACTGCCACCATCATCCCAGTCCCAAAAAGCTCCACAGTGACTGGTCTGAATGACTATAGACCGGTGGCTCTCACCCCGATAGTCGCTAAATGTTTTGAGAAACTGGTCATGTCCCACATCAAGACAACCGTCAACATCAGCGAGGACCCTCATCAATATGCATACCGCGAGAACCGATCAACAGAGGACGCCATCTCCTCTGTGGTCCACACTGCTCTCACCCACCTGGATCAGAAGGACTCATACGTGCGTCTGCTCTTTGTGGACTTCACATCTGCTTTCAACACCATGATCCCCCAAACTCTGATAGACAAACTATCCACACTTGGACTAAGCCCCTCCATCTGTAACTGGGTACTAGACTTCTTAACAAACAGACCACAGTCCGTGAAGATCCACAACTTCTCCTCCTCCACCATCACCCTCAGCACTGGCTCTCCTCAAGGATGTGTGCTGAGCCCTCTTCTGTTCACTCTGCTCACATATGATTGTACAGCCACACATCCAGGCTGTCATATTGTTAAGTTTGCAGATGATACAGCTGTGGTGGGATGCATCACAGATAATGATGAATCCAGCTACAGACAGGAGGTGGAACATCTGGAGAGCTGGTGCAAAGAGAACAACCTTCACATGAATGTGAAGAAGACGAAGGAGATGATTGTGGACTTCAGAAGGAACAAACACACCCACACCCCACTGTATATAGGTGGATCTGCGGTGGAGGTGGTCTCCAGCTACAAGTACCTGGGTGTACACTTGAATGATAACCTCAGCTGGAGCAATAACACCACCAGCCTGATCAAGAAAGGACATCAAAGACTCTACTTCCTCAGACGGCTGAGACGAGCTGGTCTGAGAAGCTCAGTCCTCACCTCGTTCTACAGGTGTGCAGTGGAGAGCGTCCTGTGCTCCAGCATCAACGTGTGGCATGGAGGCTGCACAGTTGCAGAGAGGAAAGCTCTACAGAGAGTGGTGAAGGCTGCACAGAAGTCTGTGGGAGTCAGTCTCCCCACCATCACAGACATTTACACCTCCAGATGCAGAAAAAGAGCCACCTGCATCATGAAAGACCTCACTCACCCAGCACACTCACTCTTTGCACCACTCCCCTCGGGACGGAGGTTGAGGAGCATCAAATGTAGAACCACTAGACTGAGGAACAGCTTCTACCCTGAGGCTGTCAGACTCATGAATAAATAAATAATAAGAATAAACACTGCAAAATGTCACATCATGTTGATACTGATCTGTTTCTTGTTGCTGCGTTCATCTGTGACCATCTGCTCATAATGACTCATGTTCGTGCTGCTGTTTATAATGATGTTTTTCTACTACATTAGGGCTTAGTGTATTACTAGCTGATGTCTCTCTTAGTTAATCCTAGATGTTATTATTGTTTTTCTCTTGCATTTGTTGTTGGATGTAACTGGGACCCTGTGTACATAATCTCGTTTTCAACACATGTACTACATGCGGTGCAAATGACAATAAATTCTCTCTGACTCTGACTCTGACTCTGACTCTAAAAAAAATACATTGGCTGTTTACAAAGATAAACAAACACTGGTTGTTTACAATGGTAAAAAGAGACATTGTTATTTACAAAGGTAAACATTCTTTGGCTGTTAACAAATGTAAGCAAACACATTTTGGTAGTTTACAAATGTAAACAAACACTGTGTTGTGTTCAGAAAACACAGTGTTTAGTGTGTTTGTTGGGTCTGTAATGGTGTGCTCTGTTTGTTACGACATGTTACTGTGCCTTTAAGAGATGCTTTACGGCATGGGTAAATGTGTGTGTGTGGGGGGTTTTGAGTTCAGTAAAGTTTGGTGCACGAAGCGACACGGTGTGGTTATTGAGTTCCCGCGGACACTACATTTTGGCAGACGAGGATGTCCGGACTCACGTTACCACCACCGCCACCTTTCCTGCCTGTCCCCGGCGACCCAGCTGTCCCGTGGGACAGATGGCGAGCTGCGTTCGAGGACTACTTGCTGGCTTTGGGACACACTGAACTGGTGGAAGCGAGGAAGTGCGCGCTCCTCCGCCATTGTCTGGGCCAGGAGGGTCAGAGAATCCTCGCCACGCTCACGTTAGCGGACAATAAATACTCCACGGCCACAGCTGCACTGAGGACTCATTTCAGCTCCGGGCGGAGCCGGCGGATGAACCGCTTCGAGTTTCGTCAGAGGAAGCAGCGACCGGGTGAGTCTGTAGCCAACTATGTCTCAGCACTACGAGAGTTGGCTAGACTCTGTGAGTTTGGGGCGATAGAAGAGGGACTCATAGTTGATCAGCTGATAGAAAAGACGTCGTGTGACCAACTGAGGGAGAGACTTTTATTAGAACCAGACTCCATGACGCTGGCGGGCGCTCTGGTTATTGGAAAGCAGCTTGAAACAGCACTAACAGAGGCGCGAAAATTCTCCCGCGCGGCGCACGAACCGGTGACGTCATCAACACCGGACGTTCATCACACAGAGGCTGTGGAGGGGGCTGACTGGCCGAGTGGCAGCTGGGATGTGCAGAGAGTGGACAGGGGGCCCAGCAGGAGCTGTGGTAACTGTGGCTCCTCTAACCATGCAACTAGAGACCAGTCATGTCCTGCACATGGGAAACTTTGTCATAAATGCGATAAACTGAATCATTTTGCACGCTGCTGCCGCTCTTCTGCTCGCCAGGATACTACTGTGGTTCCCATTAACACTGTACAGACTCTGCAGCCGTCGTTCAAGCTCTGCACATGTCGCGTGGGTGCAGCTCACGTCCCGCTCCTTGTGGACACAGGGGCCAAAGTGTCAATTTTGAATAAAAGCACGTATGATCGTTTCTTCAGCCGTACACCCCTGGAAGCAGCCACTACAACCCTGTTGGGCTACGGTCACTCTCCCATCGACACTCTGGGCGTGGTCCGCCTCCCTGTCCAGTATGATCAGCAATTTACGCCTGACGCCAAATTCTGCATCACCCGGAAGGGAGCTAACATTATGGGCCTAGACTTGTTCCTCGCCCTGGGCTTTGCTGTGAGTGAGCCTGCCACAGCCCCTCTCACCCCGACCCCTTGGCCACTTTCACCTTGGGAACATATTCAGGTCGGCATCTGTGGGGAACTTCAGGGGGCACCTGCACACGCTCGCTACCTGCTGGTTGTTCATGATCTTCACTCGAAGTGGCCTGAGGTTTGTCAACTGAGCTCCATCACTGCACACACCATCATAGACTGCCTGGACAACCTGTTTGGACGCTGGGGCCTCCCCAGTGTTGTTACGACGGATAATGGGGCCCAGTTCACCTCAGCAGAGTTCACAGAGTTCCTCACACTACGCTCCATCAGGCACATCAGGACAGCAGTTTATCACCCAGAGAGCAATGGTGGTGTGGAACGACTCAATGAAACTCTCAAAAATGGACTCCGAGCCTGTCTGGAGGAGGGGAGAACATACAGCGACGCTCTCAACCAAACCCTCTTGACCATCCGGGCATCCAAGCATCCCACCACAGGAGTTTCACCGGCGATGCTGATGATCGGGCGCGAACTGAAGCAACCCCTGGACTGTCTGAGAGCTGAGCCAGCTCCTGCACGCGGGAGCCCAGAGCTCCAGAAAGCCAGAGCTCAGGTGAAGGGTTCGCAGGCCCGGATGAAAGAGAGGTTTGATGCCACGCACCGAGTGCAGACCCCCTCACTGGCTGCAGGGGATTGGGTCAGGATCAAACGGCGTCATCGGAGAAATAAACTGAAATCCTTCTGGTCAGAGCCACTGCGGGTGGTTAAGCAATTGGGGCCGGCCACATACAGACTGGAAAATGGGGGTCGTTGGCACGCAAACCGTCTGCACAGGGTCATCGCCCCACCAGCATCTGTTTCACCGCTGACCCCAGCAACGGCGCTGGGTTGGCAGCCTAGGCCAATGACTTTTCGGGTGGGGGATACTCCACCAGCTTTGCCCGACTCCACTCAGCAGCCAGCATGGCCCCAGAGTATGAGGGCCCCGCCTGTCTGGCTTGGGGACTATGTGACAGGGTGATTGTGTTACTGAAGATCTGTTAATCTGTGTTTTATTGAGTCCAGATTAATCTGTTATTCTTTGCAAAGTGTTATGTTTTCAAGGGGGGTGAAGGGGGGAAAATGTTGTGTTCAGAAAACACAGTGTTTAGTGTGTTTGTTGGGTCTGTAATGGTGTGCTCTGTTTGTTACGACATGTTACTGTGCCTTTAAGAGATGCTTTACGGCATGGGTAAATGTGTGTGTGTGGGGGGTTTTGAGTTCAGTAAAGTTTGGTGCACGAAGCGACACGGTGTGGTTATTGAGTTCCCGCGGACGTTACACACTGGTTGTTTACAAAGGTAAACAAACATTCTTTGGCTGTTTACAAATGTAAAAAAACCTGGTTGTTTACAAAAAATAACATTGGTTGTTTACAAAGATAAACAAACACTCATTGGTTGTTTACTATGTATAAAAAAAGACATTGGTTGTTTACAAAGGTAAACAAACATTATTTGGCTGTTTACAGATGTAAACAAACACACTTTGGTATTTTACAAAGGTAAACAAGCACTCTTTGGTTGTTTACAAGGTAAAAAAGACATTGGTTGTTTACAAAGTTAAACAAACATTCTTTGGCTGTTTACAAATGTAAACATATACACTTTGGTAGTTTACAAAGGTAAACAAATACTCTGGCCATTTACAAAGGTAAAGAGACACTCATTGGCTGTTTACAAAGGTAAACAAACATATGTTGCTGCTTAAAATTTTAACAAACACACTTTGTTTACATATGTATTTTTTTTACAATGGTTGTTTACAAAGGTAAACAAACATTCCTTGGCTTTTCAAAACAGTAAACAAACACTGGATGTTTACAAAGGTAAACAAATATTATTTGGCTGTTTATAAATGTAAACAAACTCACTTTGGCTGTTTACAAAGATAAAGAAATAGATTTTGCTGCTTACTTTCATTCAACCTTTATTTAGTCAGGTTAATCCCATTGAACCTCGAGGACTCATTTACAACAGAGACCTGTCTACAAACTAAAGAATGATGACAACAGCAACAGTCGATTTTCCTTGAACAATCAACAATAGACAAACATAAGAGAGAAATACAGATTTTTTTAACAAGTAAAAAAAAAAAGACACAGACCAGTATGTACAGTTTGACTCCCATCACCCGCTGGAGCACAAGTTAGGAGTCATCAGGACTCTGTACCACAGAGCGACAGCGTCCACACTAACTCAGGAGCCAGACAGAAGAGAAATCACACACAAAACAGGCTCTAGAGAAATGTGGATATCCTAACTGAAAGCAGAGAAGAAACCCAAACAGGACTCCAGCAGCCATCAGGTGAAAAGAAGGAACCCAGACCCAGACCAGTGGTCATTCCAGATGTTGCGGGAGTTTCAGAGACATTGAGACGTTTATTTTCTAAACACAACGTCCCAGTGGCTTTTAAACCCCAAAATACATTAAAGACTGGTTCATCCCAAAGATCCAGTCCCCCGGCACAAACAGAGTAATATTGTGTATGCTGTTCAGTGTCAGGAGGGCTGTGATCAGTCTTATATCGGGGAAACTAAACAGCCACTGGCCAAAAGGATGGCCCAGCACAGAAGATCAACATCATCAGGTCAGGACTCTGTGGTCTACACTCATCTCCAGGTCAGAGGTCACTCTTTCAGGGATGAAGATGTTCACATCCTTGATAGAGAGGTCAGAGGTCACTCTTTCAGGGATGAAGATGTTCACATCCTTGATAGAGAGGAACGATGGTTTGAGAGAGGAGTAAAGGAGGCCATCTTTGTGAAAAGAAACCGTCCATCATTAAACAGAGGTGGAGGCCTCCGGGTTCAACTGTCCCCCTCTTACAATGCTGTTATTGCTAGTATCACTCAGCCCTCTGTGAATAGCAAACAACCATCAGGGTGCTAATGATCCATCGTCAGGCTGATGGTCCTCCTTGATCATTTGAGCAGCTGGTTTCAGGCTGTCATCAGCCAACTGGTTGATCCACTGTGAGAAGGTGCTATTTATAAGACTGAGCTGAATACAGCATCTCAGACTAAAGAAGTCTTTCAGACGAAAGAAGAAACGTTTCTACAGTTTTTTTGTTTTTTTTGTTTGTTTTTTGAATGTCCAGAGGACCAGACGTAAACTTTAAAAAAAAATTCTACCTGGATTATTGAGCATGCATCAGGGTAAGTTAAAACAAAGATGTCAAAGTAGCAAAACAGACAGATACGCAAATGGTAGAAAACTA